>JAVSBS010018643.1:27500-30000 GCA_033124195.1 Coracias cyanogaster | reverse complement strand
AGTTTCTCTCCTCTTAAAAAACCCAAATAAATCCTTAAGCAAGCGCAATTCTGCACAGTAACAGGACTTGCTGAGAGTAGCTCCATCCTGCTTCCATGCTAAGGACCAGAAGACTTCTGGAGCTGTGGGCTGCAGGAAGCTCATCTGGTTTATTCTTATTTCTCTCCCTGTCTTTCCCTTCGCTATGTCAAATAAAGAGTCCCATAAAAAAAAAAGAAAAAACACCAAAACCCACAGTCTCTACAGCATGCATGAAATGCACCTCCGAACCAAGGAACTTAGGACAGAAGTAGTGACAGGATTTATGAAAGTGCAAGGTTCCATTGGGTTTGTCATTGCCGTGTCTACAATTAAGTAGCTTCCTCATTATGTATTTATTTTACAGAGATTTTGTAAAGAATACAAAATCAGTTTTGATATCCATCCAAAGTCTTGATTGTAAGACTGGTCATACTATTCATAAACCCTCAGGCTTCTCCCTTGGAATTTCAAGGAATTAATTTTTTACTAAACACCTGCTAAAAGGCTATGCTGTTGCACTTGGGCATACAATTTAATCTTTTTGTGCTGTCTCCCAGCACTTTCATTGCTGTCTACGGATCTCATATGCAGGGAAAATCTGAGTCCAGCACTAAAGAGATTAAGACAAAAAGTAGTACCCATACAGTCAGATTAAAAAAAAAAAGAAACAAAAAGAGGAGTATTTTAAATATGCCCTTTTCCATACGAGACTTGGAGCTTCTTCACGCTTCTGACAGGTATACAGATAGGATTGTTTATAAAAAAAATTGCAGCACATGTGTGAGCTGGGATAGCGCAGTTTACAGCAGTAAAATCATTATGTGAGGAATCACTGCGTGTGAGTGCATATTACACGCTGAACTACTCTGCTTTATATAGTATTAACTTGTACAGCTTTACTCACCTCATACAACAGAATCCAAATTAGGTCCCATTATTACATTTAAGGCTCATACTCAATAGCAGTTAAGCTTCTTTGAATGGATTCCCTGTTGTATAAAAAGTATGCCAGTCTTTGACTGCCAAAATCAATTAGTCACATTCATTATGCCTCTATTTATTAATGCTGTACACTTTATAATGCATTTGCTGCTGAACAAAGAAAGTTACAAAATATCAAATATGTGTTATGATTGCAATTATAGCAAAAGAAGTAATGGTCTCTTTTAGTTGCTAACTGGTTACAAAGCTCCTGTAAAGATTACATTAGTGGTGACAGATTTATGATCTTTTCCAAGATGTAATCCTTTCTAGCTCACGTTTTTCAACAGAAAAACTCTGTGACTGGTTACAGGTTATTGGCTTCAATAGTTAGATTCAGCAGAGATTATTGTGCTTCTGCATCCCATAATCCAAACACACAATGTAATCTTAACAGATGCAATTTTAAATTGTATTGCACAATTATAATAAAATAGGGCACCATAAGGCTTTTTACCAATACAGAGCTTGGTGTTAATTCAGTGATGTTAAGAATGAATTTATTAAAATCCAGCAAATAATTAAATCTAATGTGAAAATGAAGAAAGAACAACACTGCCATTTTTGCAACGGTGGGTTTTGATGGTGTCTACTATTAAGCTGTTACACCTTAACTTACAAAAACTTAATTCTAGCCATCAGTATCACACTGCTAACCATTTTTCTGAATACTGCACAGTAGCAATTGAAACCTGGATTACGTTTTACTTTCCCCTCATAGAGGCTGCTGCATCCTACAGTTTAAAAAGAAAGATTTTTTTTTTTTTAAATTAATAGTATGAAGCAGCAAAAAGATGCTGACATATATGGAAAAATGAAAGGCCAGGTGAAAAACTTATGAAAATTCCATATTTCTACTATAAACAGAGCATGTACAAACTGCACTACATTTCTTAACCTTGGCTCCTACAGTATAGCTAGTGGCGGTACCCCAGTACTCCTTTCTTTTCCAAAAATGCATCCAACTCCCTCTGCTTTTTTCCACTGCTGACTTTGGCAGAATGCTCCGTATTCCATCCACCCTTTTTAATGAAAAAATATTCCCTCTTAAACTGTTTTTCTGCTGTAGTCCAGTCACAGCCTCACTCATGAACCCTTTGTTTTCAAATTAGTTGCTGCTTCAAAAAGCTGGCCGGCATCAAAGTGATTTTCTTTTAGGAATATAATCCATCTCTCTTAAATCCCCACTCAAGACTTTTTTTCCATAAGCTAAATAGGTACCATTTTTCTGTCCTCAGACTGTATTTGTTAAGAATGAAAAAGTATCTTTTTATCAAATGTTCCTTTGAAACATTTTTTTTTAATTCAATGCTCTACTATCCTTTACCCCACTTTGTATGCTCGCAGGAGATGTTTCATAATACGGTTACAAGCACTTTTTTTCAGCAGCTGGACCTTGGCTGTGTGACTCTGCTCGGTGAATCTGCCACAGGAGGCTCTCCCACTTTGGGCCTTGATCTAGCAAGTTGTTACAGAGGCTACTAAACCCCTGGGCCTG
>JAVSBS010018643.1:0-22500 GCA_033124195.1 Coracias cyanogaster | reverse complement strand
ATATACTGAAGCCATTCCTACATATTACAGTATATCATTCTGCAAAATCCAGACTGTAAGGTCTTCAGGAAGGGGACCTTGTCTGTCTTTGTCTCCCAGGGTCTGCAGTTGTATTTTCACTTGGTAAAGGAATAAACATCATTATCCTCCACTACATCCCTTCATCACCTTAAAAGCTGCGATTTTGAAAGAAGTTAAGGATTGCAAATGAACACTCTTAATTTATCCATTCTCTCCTTCCTTCCACAGTTCCAGCAATAATTACATTTTTCTTATAATTTATTTTGGAATAAATGTGTGCTGCAACTGTACTTCATGTACAGCTCTTGCACACTTCCAATGTTTTCAGTGGCTTTGGAAGGAGGAGAATGGCATGCTCATACTGTTCGCTGGCTCCATTTCGCCTTTCCACCCACTCCACCCTGTCTTCTTTTTTCACGTCAATCATTTTGAACAATTTTTTCACATTTTTCACTAAACTCTAATACCAGTGCCTCCCATACACCCCACGGATACGCTTTAGAAGGCTGCAGTTCACTGCTGCTCAAGGATGTGAAGAAGTCTTCAAGATAACCACATCAACTGAAATAGCTAACATTGCACGCCAAGCTAATTAAAACACAGTGAATTAGAATACAGTAAAAGATATGCAGAAAAAAAAAACCAAAAAACAAAACAGAGCTGCCCACTAATACAGCTAAAAGAGCACCAGAGTCTTGCCACTTAATTGCACAGGCTACTGGCAAGCAGGTTTTAGCTACAACAGATGACTACCCTTTAGCGTCCAAGTCCTACACAGACTATTCTAAATCGGACGTTATTCATTACGATGACCTACTAAGAATTACTTCAGAATCTACAGTTAGTATTAAACAGTATTTGTTTAAAAAAGATTTGAGGGAAATCTTGTTTAAAATTCTGAATGGTATTGGAATTTTGAGCATATGAGCTTGCCATTCTAAACCATTTGATTAAATTTAACCATAGGAAACACTTCCAGGACCTAATGAAGCAGCAATTACATCTGAAGAGGGAGCCAAGCCAATAATTCTACCATTCCAATAGCTCTCCTTTGAACATCATGCTACAATATCTAGTCTGCTCAGTTTTGAATTTACACATGCAATAAATCTCTGAGCTTTTGGATTTGTATAAAATAAAATATAAAGACAAAGATGGCACTTAATATATTTTTTTTTTTAAGATAAGGAGTCTATTGTTTTAAAAAAATGATAGTTTTAAGATTTTAAATATTCAAACAAAAGTGCATGAAATAGAATCCAGATGAATTTAAAAATTATGCAAGTATTTTCTGGGTCTGGCTGAAAAGCAGATGCTGCCTCCATGCTCATGCCCCATCTTTCACAGTACTTTAACATGCATTTTGACAAATAGATGCAAAATCAAAAGAAAAAAAAAAGTGAAATAAGGCTAGAGCGAATGTTAACAATTTTTAAAACAAATGCTAGATGTAATCCTGTGGTTTCAGTTGCTTTGTCATAAGCATTTGCTCACACTTCATCATAACTACCTACTTGGTAGCTCACTGTGCTGGTGTAAGTGGGATATGAATCAATCCCATCACTTTCCCTTTTGATTAAAAGGAGGAGCTGTTAAAAAGGGATAATGGTTTCATTTGTCATGCCCTCAGCAAATGCAGATTGTTTGGTCTTTTCAGTAACATTATGTTGCACAAAGATGATCCTTTTTGTGATTTAAGATGTAGCTAGACTAACCCAAGTACAGCCAAATCAATGGAGGCAATCTTGTTCTACTTCCAGTTTTCCAACATTTCTTTGTTACATGTAATAGAATATTTCAGCATAATAACTCGGAGGTCTTGAGATACAGAAGACTGAGAAATAATGTTCAAAGCAATTCTTCACATTTGGCTTTCACCAAATCTAGTGCGAACGGTGAACTTAAACATGAAAATACGATTTGTCCCTTTGAAAGTCTACATCCTTATCTCTTGCAAAGAACACATTCATTTCCAGCGCCTCAATGTAAAGACTAAGGCATCTATCACAGGAACAGTGAGTATCTGAAGGATTTGGAGCAATCTTCTCATAATGTTTCTTTGGAAGGGAAACGGGGTTTACTCAAAATTCATTGAGATTATTAAGTTTACATCCATACAGCAGATATGGTGCCATATTCTTTCCCATCAACAGTGTTCTCACCTGCTGAGAATCTCTCTTTGGTTCAAGACAGCCATTCATTATGAGGCACTAGCGCTCTACCGCACAAACCAAAGTTAGTCCCCATCAGTGAGCTGAGCAATCCCATAATATCCACATTCAGCTCACGAGGACTGTGTCTACCTGTCCTTTGGGCCCTTCATTTTGGTGACTTAATAGGCAAGCAATTTCTGACTTCAGCAGATTTGTTTTGTATTTTAAAGTTAGGTATTTCTGGACAAATGTGTGGATGTTTAAAAGACTCACCAGGCTCCCCAAAGCTCTGCTGTATCAGTGGAGTAGGCACTGACAGCAGGGACTCCTGATGACAAGAAAAGCTGATCAGCCGCAAGCTTTCCTACTGATGAATCCAACTCTTCACCCGGTCTAAACTAGGCCTGTGGGTTTTGTGTTTTTCTTATTAGCTTTCTTTGAGGCCTGCAGAAAGTTATGAAATAGATTTTTCTAGTCCTCCTAGGAGCAAGGGCAGGTTCACATCTTGACCGAAGCAGTCCACAAAAGCCAGTTTTCTCCGCCTAATGTAAGGCAAACTACAACATGCAACATAAAGCAATATTAAGAGTGGGAAATGACAAGCAATGTATCAATATTGGGGAGGAGAGACAATAAAACCTGGCCATGTTACAAATTCCAGCCACTGCACGGAACATCACAATTTTGGTTGTTACAGTCTTCATTACCAAGGGCGGAAGCAAACGGTGCTTAGTTGGAAGGACAATTCCAGCTACAAGTCAACAAAACAGAAATTCTTTATTGTAGAGTACTCTTTATTTCTAGGTGTTTTTATTCTGTAACCATTCTAGCATATATTTGGGTACTCTAATGTACGGCCCCATATAGAGTCTCACAAGACATACTAATGAAAATACAAAATAACCCTTCCAAGACTGAACCTCGTCTCAGCAACTTTAATGCAAATCAGCTCAGTCAACTGAGGGACATTGATGTGAAACTGAAGTGAGGAAAGAGTTGGGCTCTGATGCTTTCAACAAGCTGCCCAAGTATATTTTAGAAATGTGAAGGCTGTTAAACTGTGGTTGCAGGGGCCTGGAAGACATCAGAGGTGTAAAAATTATAAACCCTATCTTTCATGGTGAAATAGCATTAAGGAACTGAAATATAGTCCCAGAATACAAAAATACTGAAGTGAAAGTTGCTTCCAAGAGCATCAACGGTTTAACACAAGTAAGAAACCAGATTCTTATCAAAGACCACAGGATTGAACAGCTAGTTCCCATTAGCATGAGTGACAGCGGTGTTTGTGCAAATCCCATGTATGCTGCTGGAATATGGACACTGAAATGTCCATGACCTTGATGTGCAGTATTTATGTCTACATCTTTAGCCTCTTGCAAATAATGAGATGCAATCTTTCATCTTTATGCACTTCACCAGGCATTCATTAGAAAAAAGCAAATTTTTTTTTGGGGGGGAAAGAATGCTAAGCTATTTAGACAGAAGGTAGTGAATAAAAAATTGCAAAACTTCAGCTTTCAAAAATAGCCTAAGTGACCTCTTATAATACTCTGACCACTCCATCACAAGCAGGAGGCAACCCCTGTGAAGAGCGAATTCTGGCAAAGTTCTCTCTTCACAGATGATGCACAGCTTAAGCTATAATGAGTTTTTGGGTTACAAATGCTGAACGCATTAATATTCCTTGATGATAATTATCACAGTATAAGCACCTTTCCCAATGTGAGTAGCATAAAGCAACTGAAGCAGCATTTTTACTACATTTGAAACAAGCTGGAAAATGGGATTTTCTACTCTTGTAACCTGAGGTCAACATATATCAAGCTATGCATATTAAATACATCTACCCTATATAACTATACAGACCTTTCCATATATTCATACACATACATGCAATTAAGACCCTAATTTTTTGAATACTTAAATATACCATACGCATGCTTGTGATTTCCTAAACGACATAAATCCAACATTTTAAATAGAACCCAAATAATCTTTCAAGAGGTTACACTGCTGTTTCTTTGAAAGTGAGTTATATTTCTATGATTTTTTAAAGCAGATATTCGCTGCTGATAAAAACTGAAATTAAAACAACATACATATTGACCCAAACTGAAAATAAAATTCCCAGAAAAGCACTGCCTTCCACCTTCAGGGGTTAAACTATTATGTGCAACACTAAGTGTGGCTTACACCCACTACAAATAACCTTTCTTTTTTTATGAACACCTAAAAATACAGTTCTTTAGTGGGCTGAAATTCCTGCACACAGCTCATAGACTATGCAATGAGTAGAAGGACTAGAGATATCCCCAGGAAATCGAGGAGCAGAAGCCTCAAGCCAGGCAGCTGAGCACCGGCAAAGCTTTTCCTTACCTGTTGCTGCAGCCAGGAGACTGCAGAACCCCTGGGCTGCCTCGGCATGGGGCAGGAATGTGCTCATCCAGGCAGCAGCACAAACTGATTTAATAGCCAGACAGGCTCACCAGCCTTTGCAGCCTACTCTAAACATGAACAGCAGGAGAAAGGGAGCACACCAGGCACAGCACCTAACATTTGCAAGCCATTCCAAGAAACAGGAGAATACCCATTGGACATATCAGACCCAAATTCCTTCCGAAATTAGCCCAACATACATCTCCTGAAACAGTATAAATGGGCTTGACTGTATTTTACATGCAAGATATTTAATTATTATACAAGTACTTACTGAGGATTAATTAGCATACAAGGATCTGAAACATGCAGATGTTTGTCAAAGAAGACAGAGTTTCTAATGATTTATTATTGTTTGATTAACAACACCATGCAGCAACTATGTTATTAAATCTCTATTTTGCATACTACACAACCTGAAAGTGTTACCTAGTGATGTACTATCTCAGTCTCAGAAGAGGGTAACAACTTGATCTTTGCTTTTCTCTCACCCCCAGCTCAGAAAATGTTCATTGTTACAAATGATGTACTGGGAAGGAGCCTTTAAAATACCATACTGTGAGTTGCAGGGTTTTTACTAAATGCTGTAATACTGTTTTAATATTCTATGCAAATAAACTCAGTGCTGCTTTCTTCTGACAAAATGGGAGTCAGTTTGAACCCTTAATCTTAAAAATGGGAATCAATTCTGCTGTTCTGTGGGTGTGAAATCTGCTGAATGCATTTATGCCACGTTGTCCTGCACTTCCTTTAGGAAATATGCCATGTTACAACCATTTCAAGAACTAAAGCATAATTTTTACTTATGTGTTGCAAATTGTCTCAAAATCCCATTTGAATATATGGCAGCGTTTTGAGGGAACCTTCACTAAATATTTAACAGTACTGTTGGCTTATTAAATACTGTAATGTGAAAGCCAAGAAAAGATGATACAAAGCACATGCCATTTTCTTTTAACTTAACGTTGGTGCTCGCTTTGCACACTGTACAAGCCTGTTCATCAGAAGAACTGATGCATTCTAAGAAGTATTCCTTCTTATCAGATAAATGAAGCAATGACATCTTGCTACTATAAAAATGATTAAATCCCTCCTTGGTTAATTGTGCAGGATCTGTTCCTCTGCAGTTAGAAACCCCTCTCCATCCTCCCTGCTAAAACATCTGAAAAACCCACATCTGAAAATTAAAAGTGATGAAGTGAAATTGAGCCGGCAAAAGATATATTGCGTATATGAAAGACAAACCTAGGGGAAAAAGAGTCAGGTACAGAACACGCAGCTTCGGTTTGTCATACACAGCAACTGCATGGCTGACCATTTTACAGGTAGAAAATTGAATACGTTTTTCTGCACATCACAATGCATTTGACAACTAACTAATACACTGACAGTCACATTAAAAATACAGATGTAAGACTGAAAGTATTCTGTAAGACTAAACACTTCCCTTAAAACAAAATCAAAGTAACTCAGTTCATGACAACAGATATGTTTCAGTAGGAATCACTGAAAACAAATTTAAATCCACTATGAAATATACTAATATAAACTAAGAAGAAATTTCTTGGCATGGAATTGCCTGCAGAGTGTACATTTATTCTGTAAACACTTTAACAATGATTATCTGTCCTTTCAGCTCTCAGTGGAGACTCCTGCATTTGAAAATGTCTTGTGGTGACTTACTAAATTCAGGCTATTTCAATTAGTATTACTGCACATTAAAAATTAATTGTATTGAAGAGTGGATTAAGGTTTAAATTTCAACTTTACAGTGCGTGTGCTAGAAATGACAGCTAAAAATCAATGCTCTCTGCCCTGTAATCGGAAGTTTGTATGACCGAATAGTGTGGAACTGGCGTCAGTTTCAAAAGAATTGATAGTTCAATTCAAGGTGTGTCAGCTCTAATTCCGGATTTAAATGGGAATGCTACATGGCCACAGTATTAAGCTAAAGAAGAAACCAAAAGGAAAAAAAAAGCCGCCTTGCAATGAAAAAAAATGTGTCATCTTCATAAAGATGGAAAAAATCCAAATTACAGCTCAAAATTCACATTTGGCATCACTGAGGGAAAAAAAGATGTTCTAATGGGATGATGACTTCATTACAGAAGATAATTTTTTTTTCCCGTATTTAGAACATGTTAAAATACCACCCAGAATTGCAATTTAGGCCCCAATCTTGCAAACACTTGAGAACATATACAGCCTTATCCTGGTATAAAAGGAAGCCTGTGGCATCTATTCATCAATGCCATCATACGCATACTTACATGTTCTCAGGATCTGACACTCTCACTACAATTCCTGATGTCCAGCAGTGCTACGCAAGCCCATTTAAAACTTTTAGTGGGTGTGACAGACGCAGATGCAAGGACACAAGTCAGGCTGAGGACTCTGTGACACTCCCACTCTGGGGGACTTCTCTTTGCGCAAACAGCACCAGCAAGGACAGCACCAAAGAACGCAGCCACCAGAGCTGCAGGCCAACACACTTGGGAGCCCTGATATTGTGCAAGTCAGGCAACGGAGTTGTAGTTCCTACTTCCATCCCTTAGCAGAGCATCAGTGGGGATGCTGAATCCCCAAGCTGGAGCGGAAGGGACGACAGGAACACAGCCATCATGTCATCAAAAGTAGAAGTGATCAGGCACCAGGCTACAGCGGCGAGGGTAGATGGGAACGGGCAACAGTTCTTTGTACCTCCAGGAAGTATATCAGCTATGGTCTCCTGAGTTCCCCTCTTGTTACAGAACACAGCACAATGTTCTGGCCTCCACTCATACGAAATCAATTATTATCTGCCACTTTATTTTCTGACAAATCAGTTCAAACTTGCCTTCACAGATGAAGGCTGCCTCCTGTACAACTAAGGCAGAAATCTGCACCCTTACCTTGCTGAAGCTTGTATATAGACATTGTCACTGTAAGCTGGAAATATTTTTTAAAAGAAAATGTTTTTACTAAAATACTTTTATCTTTACAACAACAATTTTTATTACTTGTGTGACACTACTGCTGTAATTTTGCTTTGAATGTGAACACAGCGCTAAAAGGAAAGGCAACCGCTCAAGTAAAATATTTTTTGCACTCTTCTGTATTGTAAAATGCATGGGGAATAGAAAAAGAGAAAAAAGCATGTTCCACTTATTATAAATCCAGTATTGTTTCTGTTTGATTAGCAAGAAATGCCTGTCACTTCTATCACCGACCAACTAAGTTTTTTAAGAGTAAATGATGAACGCTGCAAGTCTAGTGAACAGACCAAGCTCGCATCACTAAAGTATTGTAAAGCCACTCAGGATAGCAGAGTCTGGAATTGAACAGTCATTGGTGCGTACCTAAGAGACAAGTTGATGTCCAAAATGTTTTTAAAGATCCCCTGTGCTGCGTGGATGTCCAACAGCAAGTTTGGCATCAAGAGAGTAAAGAAGATGGCTTGTAATAACAACAATAAAAAAATAATCTGGTGCATCGGACCCCAAGGTGTAGTAGTCATCCCCACGCAACAATCACCCTTCACTGCAATTTAGTGATGTTGCTTCATTACAATACAGCATACAAAGGGGGCAATATTAAGGCATACTATTTAAAGCTACAAGGTCTGTGGTGCCAGCTATAGCTGGTACTGAATCAGGGCTACAGATTAAAAATAAGGTAATTTCAGCAGAGAACAGTGAAAAATGAAAACTCACCTGAAAGTGCACAAGCATGCCATTTTTACAAGACTTATCTGCACGTCACAATAAGCGACTGAAGCTAAAGACTGCCAATACATTTTATAGTGAACCCGTAAGTTTGTTACAAAAGCCGAGCAATAACTGGTTGCAAATTAATGATAGCCAAGGAAGACAAAAGAAATGCAACTGGTTTAGGCCAGGGAGAAAAGAAATGGTTTCATACGATAGCAGAATATATAGAAATTGAGAAAGGGATATGTGCAGGGTACAGGACACACAGACTATGTGGACCTTGAAGCAACTTTCAGAACTGCAGTGACAAAGGACAAATTCTGAAGAGGAATAAGCCAATGTTATTGACTGACAGAGGCCTTCACAATTTCTGTTAACTCTCTTTCTGTTAACTGGTTCTGACTGGGGAAGAAAGGAAGGACATTTTTTGTTGTGTGGTGAAGGTGATGTCAATAATAGAAATCAGAGGGACTGTGTCTGTGAGAAATGATGATACGGTAAAAGAGGACAAACGATTTTTTTAAATTGGCCTCTGAAATGGATAGAAAACATGAACAAAATTTGGGAGCTCCAAGGGAAACAGCAGAGTTCCCCATTAGCCAACAGGTAATAAAGACACAAGTATTTTCATAGCTTGCTATGACAGTACCTTTCCTTCTTAATGTACATTAACTAATTTATGTTGAAACATCTCTGTAGGTAAGTACTGTCTCCATTTCACATTTCAATGACTTGTTCTAGGCTAGTGAAGAAGTCATTGGGAATGCTGGAACCATCACAAATTTGAACCCATTCTGACTCCTGTTTCAACATTCTGAAACAAAAATTGTCTTTGTAGACTGTCAAGCAAAGACTTGAAAACAAGACTTGGAAAAAAAGGAGTTCGCCCTCCAAACAAGAAAGGAGAACACCATAAAGCGAAATTAGAGAGAGAGACCATGTAATGCCATGAAAAAGTTAACTGTATTTTGTGGGACATAATGGCATAGGAGAATTCAAAGAGCCTTCCAAATCTGCTTTCTAAGGGGATGAATTGGAAGGATACATTTAAGAAAAAAGGACAGCTAAAGTGTATTCTGTTGTTAGAGAAGTGAACTTCTTCTATTGAAGCTTTAGGTTGAAGGAGACAAAGAAAACCACCAGCCCACAAAAAGGCTGGCCTGGAGGCCTCATCGCAATTGGTGAAAGATATGCACATGCGGCACAAAAGCGGCAGTTGATGTAAAATACGATAACTTAAGTGACATATCATAGAAATGGGAGCCCTATTTTCTGTCACCTAATTTATTCCCAGGCACCACCATGAAGGATTTTTCCTGGCAGTACAATTCCAGTCCGTACTGCTAGGCATATTCCATCAGTGATGCAAATGCAGCAGCAGGTAAAAGCAAAGAACTTTTCCATTATTAAGAAGTATTTGTAAGATTAAGTTTTCTAAGCTACCTCTCTGCCCAAGCCTATTTATTTCATTTTTCACTTATTTAATTTTATTTTCATTTTGTTTGTATTTTAGCCTTTTTTTTTAAGCTCAGCTATTTTAATAAGAAAAGGTTAAAATTACCATCCCTGTTAAAAGTCTGACTTGAAGAATAACAGCACACAAGGAGCAATGTGGGTTAAAAGTTCAGATTTGGCAGGGAGATGTCACTCTGATGAAGAGTATTTAACTGTTCTGGTGAAAACTGGTTTTGATTTGATTATGTTATGACAGTTTGCAAATCACACTTTGCACTAAGCAATATTTGGGTTAGGCTTTTTAACCAAACTTGGAGGAAATGGAAGGCTGGTTGCTTCTGAATGTCTAATTGAATGAAGTAGTAAACATTAACATCTCCCAAGCTGCTCAACGAATTACACAGTGCTCTGCAGGAATCTCATGTGGGGGGCTTGGGAGGGGAGGATTTTTTTGCACAGTTATCTCATGTTTGGGCACTCACGTAGGTGGGCAATGAAGCCACAAGCACAGTCGGTTCATTGTGAAGGTTGCCTGTCAGAGGGCTGGGAGAAAGGCTGCCTAGCCAAACAGCTAGATATTGAGGATATACCACTAAGGTCCCAAACCGCAGCACTCTAATGAAGTTCTGTGTGAGAGAAAATTCGAATTGTATGGCTACGCACTGGAAAAAGAAAAACTAATCAGGATGTTACAGGCACATCCTTAACTCTGGCCACTATACATGTGTTTTATGATTGCTTTTGATTATACAAATATACTATTTCTTTTATCATTCAGACTAATCTAAACATGAGACTTGTACCTTTCAGTAGGAACACAGTGAATGTGGCAATGTTTTGAAATAAGGCTTTGTCCAACACACTATGAATAGCATATTCAGTAAAGCCTCTTGGATAAGCACCACACATATCTGATTATATGCGTGTAATAAAAATAATGTGTTATGTGGCTTTGCACCTTTGAGAAGGTCTCCTTCACTCTGCCCACTGCTTCATTTCCTCAGGGGCTTCTCCTAATGCCCTCAATCGCACAACGTGTTCAAACAGCAGCTTAGTTAAGACAAATAAATGTGCCGAAAGGAATGTTTCTTCTTCCTTTCTCCCCATACATTAAATTTACCTCTGTAATTGTTAGTTTAAGGCCACATGACAGAATTACTCACTTCCGCCCCACTGATATGTTGGTGCCGTGGTTTGACTTGCATTTTTCACTAAGATGATATACAATGATTTTTTACAGGCAAGAAGCCCGAGACTGAACTTTTAGGGCTTGGCATGTCTGTGCACAGATTTTGGCATCATTTACATTTCACATTTATCAATCAGATTTCTTTTTTTTATTTTACAGACATTTGTATCTGGTTTGCTGGTTACTAAAGCAGCTGTCTTACAAACTGGACGAACAGGCTGTACAGCTTATATACACATGCATACACCCACGTATATAAGAGGGTGCATTCAATCACAGAACAGTTTGTATTTTAAGTAGGTCCCACCATTTCACTTGACGATTGATTTTCCACTGGCTCCACTTGAAGAAAGCAACTCTACTTGTAAAAAAAGGGTGTGCAGGAGTATCTTCTGAGCATATATGGTCTATGAGGCATGCAAAAATAACTATTTTTACCTAAATATAACTCTAAGCTGCCATAAAGGCTGAACGCAAAGTAGTGCTTACTGAAAGTGTGGTGGTAGCTGGACCACTATGCTGAGGAGACAGGAGCTACTTTCCTCAGTAAGGATCACTGAGTGTGTCACTGGTTAATTCCTGTTCTATGCTCCTCATTAGCATTACTCTCAAGTTTCTGGTTATCATATCCAAATATTAAGACATAGTAAGTACGAAGGTGCAGATAATTGGATATTAACCAGAACATACTTGACTGGGCAGGAGGTAGGGCCTTGCTTAAACTAATCCTGAAATATATTAATTACCAATTAATGAATGGGTCTTACATTCATTTTCTATTATAGAACACCTCTGAGTATCTAAGCTTTTTCTAATAAAATGAGTTGGAATAACAGGCTAGGAATAAGAAATACTCCAATTTGAGTTTGATATAATTTCTTATAGCTTGTTGTTGAGTTCATTGAAAACAATGATCATGGTATGAGTGACTTTCTTGATATATATTATATATATCATAGCACTTATAGGCTCTATTTGCAGGTGCAAATGGTCATACAAAGGCTAAATTCAGAACAGAGTTGATTCGCTGGAGAACTACTATAGCACTATCTATATTTCTTAAGAGCAAATATAGCTCTTTTTAATTAATAGTTCTCAGTTTGACAACAGGTATATGTGCATGTCAACTTCTGTAAAAAAACCATCCAAACAGCCACCCCCTCCAGCCTGGCCCAAAATGTAGTCCACACTAGTCCAATCTGGCAACCTGGGCTCTTGGAGAATGGAAGAAGAGTGGTGGGAGAGTAAACACATGGAGATTATGAAAGCCAGTTAAGAAGTCTGGCAGGGTACAAGGGAGGGGCACAGAGAGTGCTGTTAAGCTCAGAAGCCCCAGATTCAGACAACTTTGCTGATTTTGCATTAAGCATGCACCCTTAACTACCATTACTAACTGGGTTGATGTGGTTGTACTTTTCTCAACTAAGAGGCTAATCGGCTGCACACAGTTAATCTATAAATAACAGGAGGTTTTTTAACTGAGCACATTTAAAATGCAAGAAGAAACACAAAAAACCAGAAAAAAAGTCTCAAGTTTTTCCTTTTTTAAAAAAAGCATAATATTGCTGCATGTCCAGGATAATTTTTAAATGGATACTTTAGCATTTTTATTATTTGAAATGGGTGCCCACTACTGCACTGGGGAAAAAAAAAAAAAAATCAGAGAACCTTATTGTTACTAATGAAGAAAATTAAAACAGACATGGTTGAAGTACTATTATTCCCCTTTCTCTCTTCTTGCTGTCCTCAGTGTTATTTACATTGATGTGAATTGCAAGCAAACCAATATTATCCATCTCTCTTTTTTTTCCTTAATTTGTTGACTTTAATTTTAGTAAGTCTCAAATAAGCGCTTACTGAAGATGAAGTAAGATATGCAAGCAAGTAGTCCTTTTATCAACAATTTTGCCACAGAAATACACAAACATTTCAATGGCTCTTCATTAGCAAACAAATCAACAAGTGATATTTTAATGCATGACTTTATTCCATCTCTGTGGGGACCGTAGTTGAGAGTGTGATGTACAGTACAGAGAAAGGAATCATCAGCCACAATGTCCCAGGGCTCTATCCATTGAGGACTTCTCAGCCTCTGCTTAAAGAGTGCATTTAATTGACTGATAGACAGTAGCTTCTTTGTTCACAAAAGACAGCGAAGTAATGGCAGCTTGAAAATCGTACCATCTACAGGATCTCCTGAGACTAGTAACAGGGGGATATGTGTCAGGAATAAATAAATAATCTAATTATTAAGCCACTTCCTGTCAAGTTAACTCCAATTTGTTGGCTTTTGAAGGCAACAAAACGAGGCATTTTTCCTCATTATGCTTCTCTTTTTATACCACTGGTAATCACAGGCGGATTAAAGGGTGCCTGATTGGTTTTTTTGTCAAGGAACTGAGAAGCAGCCAACAGTACAGAAAAACAGAGTTGGGGTTAGAAGAAATTTCATGCTTGTCTCCTTTCCAGCTCCCTAACAGCCCACACTGCTGCCCCATACAGTGCTGCCAGCTGTACAGCAAATGTGTACCCCTCCAACGGTGGCCTACCAGGCCACAGGCTCCATCCTGAGAGCTGTGAGATACCTTGCAATCTTGGCAGGTAGCTACTGCTGTCATAGGCATAATTCTAAAGGTGACCTACGAAACCCCGTCAGCTCACCAAATGCAACAATATGAGCAGCTGAAGTTCAACACCCACTCTCCATATTGGCTTCTTTTGTTTTGCTTCCTGCGCTTACATCGCAGGGAGAAACCTCGAGACGCACTCTGTTGAAGAATTGTAGGCTTCTTTGCCTGGAACAGGGATGATTTAGAAAAGTGATGGTGAGGCTACCCTCTGTGCTGACAGCTAAACACAGCCAAAGGAATGTGCTAAGGCTACTGATAAAGCCTGCAATACAAATGGTCAGCAACAAAGAACAAAAGGGAAGGTTGACATCATGCCATTAATTCAGTCTGTGGAGTCTAAGTATTAAAATGCACAGTATATCACTGCAGTGGCTCAGAGGAGAATCTTACAGCAGGTAGAGGGAAAGGAACAACTTTCATACTGCCTCGCGTTACCTTTCAAAAGTGTCCCCTTCATCAAGTGCCAGTCATACCATGGGCATTTCTGCAGGGAAAACACAAAGCTTCTGTGTGCTTTGCTTAATTTCTTTACAAAATTAACTCCAGCCTGAACTGTGGACACAATAATACTTTTTGTAGTATTATTGTTACTATTATTACTGCTAATAATATTATTTAATAATAAGACATTGCAATTCTATTTCATTCAGGTTTTTTTAGCTCAATGTGCTCTCCCCCCCCAACCCCCCAAAACTGCACATTGAGCCCTGACTTAACCATTTGAGGTTTTAAAAGTGCAATAGTCTTTCCTAAATGCTGTCTCAAAAAGCAAGCAACCGTTCCCGCTTCCAGCCCCTGAAATGAAGAGCCAGTTGGAAGCAGAGCAGCTCTGCACGTGAAGGCACGCTCCCAGCGTGGCGGGTGGCAGGGCGCCTGTACCCCAATAGGTGTCACACCGAACCTGAAGCCCGGTGAACGGCACTGCTCGAGCATGTTGACAGCTGCCTTTGCCTTTTCAGAACACATCCTGAATTTTTTGTTAAATTGCACAGATAATTAAAGCCTCTTCATATTTACAGTCTGCTTCATTGGTACCATGAATTCTGTTTTCAGTTACTGTCTGCAAATTCCCTCTCTGCACAATTTCATACTAAGCAATAACACTTCATTTTACATAAGTTTTATCTGATGTCCCCATACAGAGCTGCCAGCTGTACAGCAAATGTGCAGCTCTCAAACAGAGGCCTACTAGGCCACAGGCTCCATCCTGAGATCTGCAAGGCACCTTGCTGTCATTGGCAAGCATTCCCTGCTATCGCTGCTACCATCGCTCCACACTACACACAACTTAAAATCATCTGATTATTAGAATTTGTGGTCCACACTCCATTTTATCCTTTATTTAATCTATCCCCAGATCACACATTTGTTTAAATGTTTTGGCTGGTTTACAAATCATGCAGCCATCTGCACAGTAGGTGTGACACCATTTTTTAGACAAAAGTTACATTACAAAACAACAAAGATAAAGTCATTTGAAATGCTTTGGTGTTTGTTATTCTGCCTGGTTTGCTTGGACCAACTCTAAGAAATAAACAGAATTATCTGTGTAAATCGATGAATATCTATGAAAAACAACACCCAGCAGAATGCAGAGCTTGCTCCATTACCTACGTTAATATCATGACAGCTGAGGAGAGATGACCTGGCCCACTTCTCATCTCTCCTGTACAGATGGCTATTAAAGAGAAAGTATCCCTTTTGTATGGTCCATGCAGAAAGCCTTTATGGGCTTTTCAAATAAGCCAGCATTGCCCACAGGAGAGTAGCTTCCTGTTAGTATTAAATAGCCCATATTTTGTCTATTTTGTAACCCAGTTCCTCACAAAATAAACCCACATTTTCTCAGACTGAACTCCAAATGCTGGTTTTCCTGGCTATTTCAATTACATCTCTCCATTTTGCAGACAAGGTGACCAAGTTTTCTCCAACTTTCAGCCAGCTCTGCCTGTAAATAGGACGCTCCCAGGCATCCAAATGACCTTCTGATGCTAAGAGCATATGATCAGTCTCTTCAATATAAACTGACAATTTCCATTTCTTACTACCCAGGAACCAGTGAAAGATGACTGAAAAACAGAAGTCTCAACTTCCTTCCTCCTCTACTGTGCAGATGTGTATCTCTGGACTCTTTTTCTCCAAACCTCAGGTAAAGAGGGACTTCACAACATCAGCTTTACTGTAGAGGTATTAAACTGATGTTCTGAAGATGTATCACTTGAGGTCAACGTGGTGCAACAAGTACTAGTTGCTCAGCACAGCTTTCTGCCTAAGAGAAAGGAAAACCCTGGGTTTTAATGACCCCAGGCATTAGACAAATAACAGAATGTGTGACTGCCACATGCAATCACAACCAGACGAAGATTTTCTTGGGCTCCAGAAAGCTGATTGAGGTATTTTCTTTATCTTGACATCAGTGATGTTGTCCACATGTACTTTAATGTACACTGCACAAGTATAAGGCGAGGAAGATGATTTGGTGATTTATTTTTATAGGTTTATTATGCATGCAGTTAATACATGCATAATGCAAACATGCATATCCACGTAACACACAAGCATATATACATATTATATGCATCTGTCACTGTCACTGAAAAAATAAAAAAATATGAGTTGCACTAAAATGTGTCTTTATCTTTTCTAATGGTTGTATACTACTTGTTATTGTAAAACACAGCTGTAAAATTTATTTGCAGAGAAATTAAAATGTTAAATCCCATTTTCTATATACTCTTCTTTCTGAATTACAATTGTTCCAGCATAGATTTGTTTACTTGGGGTTTAATGAAGTATTTGCTGATATAAACTAGAATTCTTCTTGTTGACTGCAGGGTTGCTTTATCCTGTTTTCCAATTTGCTTCCTAACTTTAGGGCTCTGCATCTCTTTTTTCTTTCCCTTCATTTCCTCCTCATGCTCACACCTGCTACCTCGCTCAATGCTAGACAACACCCTCCCCTAAAATAAAAGCTCCTCACCGCAAGACTTAAAACATGTTTTATACATGATACTAAAAGGGTTAAAGAAAGAAAAGTCTGTTTACTTATCAGAAATGACCTATATAGAAAATGCCAAAAGTAAGGTTGCATAAAAGAGACTGAATCCTAACCATGACATCCTGCCCCTTTGCTCTCTGACTCTTCAGAGGGGTAGTGGCTCTTGCTATGACACCGGGGCTTGATTTCTTCGACAGAAGTAGCAGCAAACTACAAAGACTGTGGCTGTTTCTCCCTTTTACAATTCTCTTTGTCAGCCTGATCAGTCCTCAATGGTAAATGTGCTGCTCTGTTGTGCACAGCCAGCGGCTTGCAATTTGCTCACTATGTTTCATGAGACAGTTGTTTGTGGCTGTTTGGAACACATTTACCTCTTTGGGGATTTATGCAGTAGTTGCAATGCCAACCTCCGTAGTGATAGAGCTTTCGTTCTAACTAAAACAGATAATTAGAAGCTGGTAATTATTGGTCAAGAATTATCAGAGTGAAAAAAATTAAGCTCTTCATAAATAGTTCTTGGCAATGTCAACTCTTTACATTATCTCATGCCTAACGGCACTTAGAGCACTTACACATTTACACAACTGCTGTTGAGTCTTCATAATTTTACATGGAATAATTCCTTTTCTGAGTTAAAAATGCCTGAACTCTCCCAGTTCTGAACCACTCTGTATGTGCATATGTGCAAAATCATAGACAACTATTACAACAGCTGTTTAGTCTATTTACACTGAACTGCATCAGATACTACAGTTGTAAAGGAATCAGTGGAAGAAAAAACAATGTTTAGCTTGTCTGCTTAAAATAACAAGGAAAATAATAGAAGGAGCAGTGGAGTGCAGCAAACAACACAAACAATAGTAAGACTCTGTTCCTACCCTCTCAGGTCAAATGCCAGCTGTAAACTATGTGATGAAAACAAGTGGATGCCAGAAAGCCTCCCTCTTTTCCACAAGCACCATGCACCTAGAAATAGAATTTTTTCAAAGCAAGCTGCTAAAAATGCTACGTATTCCACTTGGAGGGAAAGGTAAAAGAAAGAAGGCGTCTGAAGAATTACCATTTATGCCAGCACTTCCTAAGAAGCTAAGAAATTGTTTTATCAACAAATTTAAATACACACACCAACAAGTATTTTTTCCTTTGGCAATAATCCTCACAATTATCCACACAAAAGTACATGCACCTACATGTACAGAAGTACATAATAATGCCTGATCAGAGGGCCTATTTTAAAAAGCCCATGGTGTGCCTAGCTTTATTTCTGCTGGCATCCCCTAGCCTAAGCTTGAATCGGTGCATTGTTTAAGCAAACATGGGTGTTGCTTGATGAAGCACGGTGTCTAGAAACATGCAGACAGATCTGGCAGTAAGAACTCTTGGAATTTTCACTCACTTAATGTAAGCAAGGAATTCCACTTCTTTGCCTCTTTGTCCTCATCTATTCAATGGAAAAAGGCTTATTGCCTTGTCCCATCACAAAGTTGTTGCAAAGACTTGATGACAGGCTGCAGTTTTAAAATGGTAAGTTCTAGAAGTAATGAACATGTAATTACTAAGGAAAGCCATCCTTATGATATCTTTTTGATATGTAACTTGTATAAAAATGAAAGTAAATTATATCATTGTCAAAGATAGTTAAGGTTATACTTCACTGGGTCATCTGCAGATTTTATTTTCCATTAGGTGGCATAATCCCTCTTGTTGAATTGATTTGAAACGTATAATAAAATCTGTGAAAACACTACATACCCTCATAACAAAGAAGAGTAAGAGGCTTTTCAAATAGCCTCTAATCCCTCTTCCCCTGCTAAATGTCTAGTTGAGATTATACTTGATTAGACAAAAACACACATATACACACAACCTAAAAACACCTACCCTCAGTGGAGCTATTTTAGCCAACACAGTAATTCCAGTTGCCTTATTTAAAAGTCTAAGTTTCACACCAGAGTTTTGTAAACATATCTTTGCCTCAGTGACCTTCCATAATGCAACTTTTCCCTGCAGATTTTAGCAACATGAACTCAGTTTACATCCCAGGATCGTGTTCAAGGGGCACAGTAATTAGGTGAGATACCACTAACCTTCCTAGGCTCCCAAACTGCTGAGAAGATGGTGAGTAGCAACTGCACATGTATCTTTATCAGTGGTTCCCACCTACTTCTGAGTGGAATTCGGGAGATGACTTCCCACCTTCTTGTCTGCCCCACATCCCAGCTCTTTTCCCTGAATTATGATCATGGAGTCCTTCAGGTAAGAAGACACTATATCCGTCAATAACTGCAACACTGATAGATCTACCATTTTACTATGAGAGAAGATCCTGGCACTGTGTGATGATGTCTGTAAAGGCATTTATTACCCCTACATTTGATCTAGGGATTATCACACTATTTGACTTTTTAACAGCTGCCTTCCCGGATTACCTTCCCACCCCCTCACATTTAAAGTCCTTCTTTTTTCCTCTCTCTTCCCAAATCTTTCTCACTTTCCCTTCCCCAAAGGAACAGAGAAACTACACCTTGTTCTGCCAACTCCCTACTAGGAAAGCAGGGCACGAAGACATATTTTATCTGATATATGTCACAAAGAGAAGAATCAACATGTTTAGGAAACCCGGTATTTTTGCTTGGTAAATGTGCTGTGTCAACAAGTCAGTAGTTTCGTCTAATATATTTTTTAATCTACATACTGATATGCATGCAGATATCTATGGCTATATAGATTGGTTATGTATTGCACATTCACACAAACATGTTTGTGTGCATATTGTCCATATTATGTATAAATACTAGAAGCCTACCTACAGATGCACATAAACTAAGGCCAACTTTAAATCGCTTGTTGTCACTCCTTGAATCTTCCTCTCTAGACATAATGCGGTCTTGGAGAAAGGCCTGTGAACCATGATATAAATTAAAGGATTGGGGGCAGAGTGAAATGAGAAAGATAGCTAAGGAAAAATCCAATTAGCGGTGAGAAGGCTAACAGAATTGGAGATCAGAAATTATTTTTCCCTGTGCTTCAATTCCGAGGTCACATTCAAAACTCTCCAGAATGTTGATACTCCTTTCACTCCACACCAACACAAAATCTCCTTGCTTAATCAAGGCTGTATCATTAGGACCTGCACTGTTAAGTCTGGCAGTGCAGATAAGAATCTCTGACTGAACACAGATTACCACAAGCATGACCGACAAATCCCCCTGCATGTTTTGCAAGCTCCTTCTTCATTTCACCGGGAAGATTTTATATTAAGCACATTTAAATCTGTGTCACTATGGTTATGTCATGAAGCAATATCATGCATGATTAGATACAACACAGACAAAACAATTAAATATTTTTAAAAGATTCTCTTTCTCATTCAACCTCATCCAGCTTTTAGAAATAAAACACAGGCACTTAATAGCTCAGTTTAAGAAAATCTCAGTCTTTTCAGATCTGCAAGCTGAAGCTAGCTAAGTGGATTTGTCCTGCTTTACTGACTCTCTCCTCCCATTCTGACTCTTTACTAATACTCATCCAGAAAATAAAGGGGAAAAAAAGAAAATCTGAGTATTTAATGAAAGAAGTGGGCTCCTATTCTGAAAATATGAGGCACCTGTGAACTGGGTGGCAACCTAACACAGTACTCTGCCATTCCAGCATCATCTCTTACCAACAGTGTCTATATTCCCTGTCACGTTTCAGTATCACTATACGCTACAATTAAGAACACGTCAAACACTGGATTCAAAGAAAAGAGCAGAAACGGTGAATTCTGTTATTGGGAATAACCTATTTTCACATTCCACAGTACTGACACAGATCGAATACTGTTAAACAGTTCAAATTATCTCCTCCACAAAGACACAAAACATCAAAACTAAGGCTTAATCCAACAGGCAAATCACTTTATCCTCTACAAAACCAGCTTGTCTCTTAATTTATTCATTTTTATGAAAAGGATCTAAAATGTTCATGTTCTAAATGTATTAAAACTTATTAATAAAATACTCAGAAAAATGGGCTGTTAAGTTTTGGCAGGTAACTTTCTTCTACAGTGCAGTCAAATTACTAGCGCTCAAGGAAGAAATCTGCATGTTACCTTGAAAGAAAAAAAACCAAGCATCACACTATTTTTAATTTATAAAATGAAAAAAAACCCAGCAGATTCTCTTCTGTTAGATATGAAAATACTCGCTTCTATACCATATTGTTTGGCCTGTGCTTTGCATGCTTTTTTATTATTACTGCAAGAAAAACAGCATAAGGAAAGCCAGAGTATAAAATCAATGGTATCCATCTTTATCTTGAAAAGCGAAATTTGGAAAAGAGGCTAAAACCGAAATGAAACAACCCTGGCAATGTTATCTTATTAGCGGGCAAAAGATGTGCTTGATAAATTTAATTGGCTGATAGAACTCTTAGTGCTATTACTGAGTGGTTACCAAATTGAAAACATTATGGGTAATCCTAGGGGAATAAGGAAATAATAGGAAAATATGAATATCAAAGAAAATGTAGCTTTTATTTTTTTCCAATTTACAACCGCAACAGCCTTGTAAACATCAAGCCAGGCTTGGATTCAAGAACCCTAAAAGACTTTTTAAAATGCTTGTACCTTAAAGAGCAGATTCCATTATTGAATACTACAGTTCCTTATTTTTTCAAATAGATGATAGCATTTAATTGTACACAGATACACTCAGGATTTTTTTCCAGACTGCTCAAACACAACAAACAATACTATTTTATGGCCATTAGAATTATTTATGCTTCTTAATGACAAAAACTCACCAGTTTTGATCTTGGTACCAAGGTGCTTGAGAAGTACACAGTAGTGTCATTACCATAATAACTTCTGAAATTAAAACCTGTCTAAAACTCTACGGAAAGCTAACATCCAGTTCATTAACCATTCCTGTTAGTTTGCTTTCAATAATGCAAAAATGATTAGAAGTTTAATTTGCTAATCACCTGTGTTTTGACTGGCAGTGGATATATAATTCTCTGCAGAAGTCTAAACTAGCCCTTGCAGAAAATAAAACAGCTAATGCTTTATCAAGTCTAATAATATGAATAAAAAAATCAATCATGCCTAGGTTAATCATTGATGGATGCACAATTAATTTCTCCTTAACTCTGTTTAGTTTTAGAGGCAATGATGATATGAGTAAGAGAAATGGCTATCTGTCTTTGAGAAGTTTAGTGCTTCACTTACCAATCATGTGGTTTGCAACATGAACTTGGATATCCCATTCATTGTAGAAAACCATCTGACATTTGATGCACTGGTAGGTCTTCTTCTAAAGAAACAAGGGTAGATAAAATTTACTAAAAATATACAACTGGAACCATTTCATTATAACTCCAAATACTGAGCTCAAAGTGGTGATTTAAAGCTCTCCAGCAGTGTTTTCATTAAGGCTTAACTACTAACATAAAAAAAATCACACTGCAGTTCTGTAGTATCTTTTACCTGAGTTACCTGAAGCTCTGTAGAGATACTTTTTTTTTCTCTGTTTCCTAACTCCATGGACAGACCAGTACTGCTAAAACACCAGCTTTATATTCATGGAAGGCAAAACTCAATGAGGATATGTGGCATGTGCTCCAAACGCTGAAATCAATGTGAATCCTTAATTTTATACCACTACAGAACTGGAGAGAAGCCAGGAACAGAACACAGAAATCAGAAATCTGCTTCTCCCTCATTCTCAACTGAGCTGCAGAATCTCCTCTGCATATACATTTTAAATAGTCCATCAGGTTGCTGTCTTTCAAGGAGGTGAAAATCCCTGCTAGTCTGGACAAATGGGTACTGCATCCAGGCCGCTGCATCAATATCTGTTGGGAAACCTAAAACTGCAAAGGCTGGCTGGAAACTGGCCAGAGAGCGATCCTTCTGGCCACAGTAGATTGGGCCTGACTTACTTAA
>JAVSBS010018642.1:0-13113 GCA_033124195.1 Coracias cyanogaster | reverse complement strand
ACTATATTAAGTGACATAGACAGTAGTGGTTTTATATGTGCTAATAGGGTTTTTTGCATCTCTCTCTTTCTTTTTTTTATTAAATTTTATTCCTTTTCTTGATACTTTGCTGTCTAGCCAGTATCTTAAGGAGAGCTGGATAAAATGAGTGTAGCTTTTGGGGCTTACCTGAACTAAAACTAGTCTTAACTACAGCCCAGCTGCAAATGTAGATACCAAAGATGGTCCTTAACTGTATCTGAAAGCGGCCTGCCATTAATTAGGTGGAAACTACACAATGGTTGATGTTGAATGTGTGTTTCCTTGTTTCATCTGGAGGCAGGGGGCTTTTCTCCACCAGTGACACTGAGCGTAGCTGTGATCTTATTTATGGCCAGCCAGTACTGGGGAGGTCCGGGGGATAATTACTAGAACTCGGCATCAAACGTACAAGTCTTAATATAATGCTCCTTGGTTGTTGGGCAGGTTTAAGTGTTGTTGAGTTCTGATGTCTGACTCCACTGTGTGTTTTTATTCAGGGCACGACATCTGGTTTTCCTCATCTTCTGTGAGGATGGCTGAGATCTAAACAAAACCGAGCCTCATGTTTTAGGCATATAGTCTAAACACAGATAAACTATTTTTGTATTCGACCTCCCTTTTTCTAAAGAATCCTCTTGTTCAGCTTCTGTACTTTGTCCAACGCAGTGTCTTAAAGGAAGTTTTAACAATTCTGTTAGGTGTGGTTGTTGCCGTGCTGTACACCTTGACTCGGTGTTCATCCGTTGCTGACTGTTCGTAATGATCAGTCATTAAATGCCCCTGGCTGTATTTACACGAATATTCTATCATAGCTCATTATTTTGAGTCACTTTGCTCGGTTTTTGATTAGTATCGTGTGGGAGATACTGTGTATTATGTAACTGTTGATCTGCTTACTCTCGTTTTCCAAAATGGTATTGGTTCCTAAGTAAGCGGTTGTATTTAGCCCATCCTGACGTGTAGTAACATCTCATCTAAATACTTGTTCTCTTTTAATGGAGTTTAAAACAAAACAAAAATGCTCTGAAAAAATGTAACTCTCCTGAAATAGAGAACTGCATGCTGCTCATATTGTTTTTTATAGGTTGTTTTCAGCTCTTAAGGTTTTCCTAGCTTTTAATCACAAACTTAATAGAGCTATTTGGAGTTTGACCCATTTGAGATAAGTAACAAATAAAATGGAAATTAATCTTTTGCAAGTTACGCAGCAGGACTAACTGTGGTGGTGAAGGGCACAATGCTTCAAGGAATAAATATGAAAATTTAAAAAGAGTAGAAAGAGTGAATGTTTAGTATTAGTAAATTCTGTGATGAGTTTTCAGCTTTTTTTTCACTTCTTACTGCATAGAATTTTGCAAAATTAGGCATCCTCTGGCATTAAAACTACACATAAATTGTCTTGCTTATGAGAAGTCAGGCTCTAAAGTTTATTTGACATAATAGTAGTTGGAAGTGCAAATAGAATATTGAAAAGAAAAGCTGAAGCAAAATCAGCTTTATTTTTTCCGAATGCCATAAATACCTAATAAAGTAGACCTAATATCCTTTGAAATGAGGTATGAATCCATAAATCAAAATGAAAGCAATATTTATTAATTGCATGTAAATGAAACCTGTCAGAATTCACCCAACAAACAGACTTTGAAATGTTTTCAAAACTTGCTACTTACACTCTCAATTTTAAGAGAACTACATTTCTTGCAGCATGATTGTGAAAGATCAAGTCTTTTGGATTTTAATTAATTGCCTACTTAGTAGGTGAAAAGTTGTATGTAATAAAGGAGTTGTACATAATGAAGAAAAAACCTGCAGTACAGAGTATTTGTTGACAGCCTAGACTGAAGAAAAATGTTTTAAAAACTCATTTAGCATACTAGATTGTAAATAGTTACTCAGTTGTAACTAAAATATTTTCAGTTTTTCTTTTCTCATGCATCATTAATGTTATAGTTTGTAGATCGTGTTGTGATTTACGTAGCAGTGATTCGGTCTTTCAGCAGAACTGAGATTTGTGGCCATCTTAACTTGATACCTCTCTTAGGACAGCAACATTCTTCCCACTACCCATGTTACTGGGAGCAAAGGAAGAGCTCTGCTACTTGGAAGAGCAAAGGTGATCCCTGCGTGCTCTGAGGGCCGTGCTCTCGCTGGGGTGGGAAGGAGAATGTAGCTTGGCAAAGCCTCCGTCTTCCAACATAGTCCTTGCTTTGTATCTGTGTTGTCCAAGGAAGGGGTTTCTGCGTTCTGTAGTGATAGCTGCAGTCTGAGAGCGGTTCCTGCTGCGATACAAATCGCCAGCTAGTGTTCTTTAAAGAAATAAAAATTTCTTAAGCAAAATTTTCCCCACCTCACAGAGCAGCTTGCAGAAGAGGGTTTCAGTGCTCCTTCTCCTTTTGCTGGTCTGCTTGGGACAGCATCCTTTCAATTTTAAAGAGCTGTCCCAACAACCAAAGCAAACTGTTTTTACTCGTTAAATTCCACACTTCAGTGTGTTCAGGCTGCTACAGAAAAAGCTTCTACATTAGTGACATTGCAGTGATCTTTCCCTTCTTTATTATAATACGTGGTTATTGCTCTTACTGCAAAGCTTCCCGATTCAGCACTGATCTGATTTGGTTGTCCCGTTGACAAGGTCAATGTTCTTAATTTTTATTTTTAAACTAATTTGCAGAGGTGACAGTGGAACTTAGTTCCCTTCAAACTATAGAAGCCGAGGGTCGGGTGTTATGCTTTTAATATACTGGTCTGTTGAGGCTTATGCTGAGTTCTTGAGAATAGCGAATAGCTGTAGGTGGAATAAGTCAGTAAGTTACGAGAAGAAAATGTCAGTAAAATTCAACCTTAGAAAATGAAGCAAGGCAAATTTCACATGAAAATAAATTCCTAATACTTGGCAAAAAATGTCAAATAAGTTATTTAGAAATCTAAGTTGTTTTTGTTGAAGTGTATTGACACTGATACTCCCCAAGGACTCTTGGACCCAGATAACAAAAGTGAATTTGAGCCGGTTGGGCTAGGTTTGCAGAGTTTACAAGTTTGAAAGAAACAAACTGGCTTTTTGGATTTAAGCTTGTGTCTGTCTCGGTTATCTTGTAGACCTTCCTACCGGCTGTATTTAAAAACCAGCACCGTTTTTGTTTGAGTCCCTTGGTACATCTTAGATGAGCTTTAAAAAGATAGGGTGGTTGGAGTCAGCGACAAGAGCGGCAGTGTTTATAACTGTATTTGTTTGGAAACACTGACATCAAACCATCGCTTTGTTTCCTGCTGTGAGCAGTTGACTCAGTCATCTCACACATCTTTTACAAACCTTCTGCAGTTTGACAGAACAAACCCAACTACCGCTGTCTGGAGCCAAACTAGTGCCTGTTTCATCACAGCTGTTTAAGGTGATAATCCAGATGTGTGATTTTAACAGGTTTTCCTTTTGCAGCTTTAATTAGAAAGCTTATTTGTGTATAAATGAACTTGTTTTCTAAGAAGTATGCTGATTTTTTTTTTTTATGCGTAATTGGAAGAGAACTTGAGGTAGTGACGTACAAGGGGGAACACTTGAAAATGTGTCAAAGATACCAAGTTAATCAGAGGGAATTTTCTTCAAAAGCTGTTTGTCTGTCGTGTGTCTATATAAACTTCACAGCAACGTTCTCCAGCTGTTAGTGAGCAATTACAGCTGTCAGACCGAGACCCTTTCTCGGTAGATGTACATTTACATACACCGTGTTTCATAATACATGAAAACTACAGTCAGGGAAAGTGCTGCTGTTTGATCTCTTGCTTTGACTCGAGGTCACGTTCCTCTCTCCTCCTTTTTGTGGTTGGGTGTAAGAAAGGTGTTACTTCTACACTCGTGAACTGTTAAATTAATAGATGCTGTATTTGGTTATAGGGGGACCTCTCTTTCTTTCAGAACAAGATGCTTCTGCTTATTTTATTTCCCTGAACAGTTGTTTCAGCCTTCTAAAATAAAAATAAACCAACCTGCCTTTCTTTTTGGAGCAGCCTGAGAGAGACAGGTACATGGGGAGGACGGATCTTTTGCCTTGCAGGTCTTGCTGAAGGCTTAAGTTAATACCTAAGCCCCCTTTTCCCTGTAAATACAGAAGCAGTTAGCTCTGTTTGAAAATCCTTACACATGAGCAAAACAAGGTAAGGTGGGAACACTGGTTTGTTCTGTATCATTACGTAAGGTTTCTACCAGCACAAATGCCAGCACTATCCCAGCAAAAAATCCATAGTGTAGACTGGTCTAAGTCAGCGTCTGGCCTGTTTTCAGGGAAGGGCTTCATGGTTTAATGAACATGGAGCTCCATATTGTTCCTTCTTTGAGCCAAAGGAAAAATAACTTCTGGACACAATAATTAAATTGAAGAGAGTATAATGTATCTTTCAGAAAATGTTATTTGAGGATTTCATTGTCTTTTCCCAATTTCTATGTGCCATTTGTGTTTTCCTCAGCACTGAAAAAGAAGAATATTCTTGAAAGGTGAAACAAAGCAAAAGAAGAATTTGTGGCTGTTTCTAGGTGATCTTTCCTGACTGACTTTATTTAGTAAAAAGGCAGTCTGATACTGTTTTGATTTTTTTTTTCTTTGTTACTGGTTTTATCAGGATTTAGTATCTTCTCCTCTTTATTGTACTGAGTTAGTCTGTCCAGAAGGTATTTAGCACACTATGAACAGATCATTTGGAACTTGCTTGGAGTTCTGTGGGTTTTAATTTCTTGTCAGCTCATGCTTTTTGGCCATTAAAGCATGCGGCTGCTCTTCAGTCACTGTTGTGCTATTTCTCCGTGAGAGGTGCCACTAAGTGATTCAACTTCTCCTCAGTGAAGAATCTCAACAAGTCAACTTGAAGACAGGGTGGCAAAGAACTAATTCTGAAAAAATGTAACAAGCTTCAGACTCCTCAGTGGCTGGGCAATGATCCTGTATCACCAGTAAATCAGAGGGTTCGGGTGTCACTGGGGTGGGGGGCAGCTGGGGGTCAGACCAAGACCTAAGAGTAAAAGAAAAAAACAACCCATATGTGTGGTAGTGCTACATTTCCTCACCTACCTGGGCCCTAGTGGCTGTTGGCAGAGATAGCAAAGAAGAGAAGTTGCATTGCTCAACTGAGCCTTTTTATATTCTTTACTTCATAATAACCTGGGGCCTCATGTTTGGAGGTAGTGAGCTCGTATCTCAGAGGCTTTCAGAGCTGCAGATACTCAGCCTCTCTGAGAATTATGTCTGAAAGCATCTAGCTTTTCGAGGGGTGCAGAGAATAGCTGCAGCTAAAAACCTAATCTCATGATTTATAGGAAAGCTTTTCCATAACACATTATGTACTGTGCTGTTTAGTTTCATAAATAGTATCTTGGTATTTGTTTAGATTGTTTTCTACAACCCGCTGCTGTTCAACTGGAGCAGCAATCTTCTTTCCCAGTTCTAATGTCTGTAAAACTGGTGATGTTTTGTTTCTTTCCCATCCCAAATGTGGGTTGGGAATTGTTTGCGGTGGGACCTGCTGGCTTTAAGGCTTTACAAACCAGGGCAGGTAGGAGACCATTTAACACTTGGAGATCCCAGTGGGGCTTCAGCATCCGTTGCGTACAGATCTGGCTTTTGATGGAGAGCATTACCTGCTCAAAACACAGCAGCTTCTGCTCACGTAGAAACGATTCTCAAGCTTGTATTGGGCATTGAAATACTGGGACTGCCACGTTCTGCTCGTCTGTGGTAGCACAACTGAAATTGCTGCTGGTGGTTCTGTTGGTGGCAGTTGGCAGGCGCACGGATGCTGTGCGGCTTCCTTCTCTTTTCTGAAAAGCGCGTTCAACTGTTTTACGTTCCCAACTGGGAAATGTTAATATCTCAGAAAACTCTGTAGAGAGAATAAGCTTATTAAGAAATGGTAAAGTCATTAAAAAGTTTATTTAGGGATTTGGGGGGGAAAAGCTTTGAGCGAGTGGAATAGATAATCTAACATCTAGTGTACTCATACAGGAGGTGTTTTGGCAAAGCTTTAGTTCATAGAATAGTGAAACCGTTTTTCCTCCAAGTTTCTGAAAAGTCTTCTTTACGAAGTCACCTGTGGTAAAATCAAGTTGTATTCTTGGGTATGTTTGTAATTCTTGTTTGTTACAGAAATGGGGACCGTAGTATGATCCCGCTGCTCTTTCTCCATTATGCATGGACATGGACATTTATGAGGAGCGGTGGAGGGGAAGCAGTAGGAAGTCTAACTGCCTTCTCAGCACATTCCTTAGTCTGACACAGTTTTGGAACGTATGGGTGGGAGTGAAGTGCTCTGCAGGCTGTTCAAATGACTGGTGTTAGAACCCCAGCTTTATGAGAGAGCTTTATGTGTTCCTGATTGCTCATCTGCTTTCACGCAGCATAAATATGGATCGCTGGGGAAAAGGATAGTCCTGCCCTCTCCTCTGTCCTGGCCATGCGATAGCTCCTCATTCATGCAGCCACCTGATCTGGTGAACAGATCAGAGTTGAGCTGCTGGAAAAAACCGATGCTGAGCGCTGGAGCCCGCGGGAGGGAACGGGGGTAGGGTAAGGGTGACAAACCTAAGTGGACATTTAGCGATGCCTTAGTAGAGCAAGGTGCGTGCGAAGGTATTTCAGTGAAGAATGTGCTAGCTCAAAACATTTCTTAATCAGAGAACAGGTACAAGCTAATTTTTAGTTTGATGTTTCTAGTCTTGAATTGAATCGTGTTGTGTGACTTCTCTTTGGGGTTTGTTTGCTAGACTCGGGGTGTTCTGGTTAGCTAAGGGAGTTTGCAGTAGGATGAAGGGGAATTGTCAGCTCATTGATGAGACAAATTTGTATTTAAAGAGTTTTGCATGCTTAAAAGTAGCCCATAATTGAGTCTTACACGTTGGGCAACTAATCTGTGGTGAGGGAGGAAATAGATTGTATACGTTTTTCTGCTTGCCCTTTATCTACCTGCCTCACCCTTTCCCTCTATTATGCCCTTTACACAAAGCTTTTCTTTTTTTTTTTTTTTTTTTTTCCTCTTCCCCATCCACAGTCTCAGATTGCAATAAGAGTGTTTATAGATGCTTTGGTGTGAATTTGGCGGTCTGGTTCTTTCACTTTAGCTGATTGATCACTTGGGTGGCAACTGGTTCTGAAGAGTTATGTTAACCAGTCGGTGTTAGTCTCAGCAGGTCATGACTGAGTTTAAACAAGTCAATTGGGATCCGCGTGGGTGTGGCATTTAATAATTAACTTTCTGGTTACTCAGGTCCAGTAGGAAACCTATAATGAGTCTTGTTTTCATTTTGTTTACAGGAATAGCTATCTACTTAGTCTCATCCTTCATATTTGGCAATCTTGAGGAGAAGATCCGAGCCAGCATGAAGACAGAATCCCCTCTTCATTAGAGAAAAAGTGAGTTGGAATTGGATTGAAGTCTCGATTTGTAGCATGAAAATACTGTGTGAGCTTGTCAACACACACAGCTTGTGCTTGCTTTTGAGTGGTATTTTAGCTCTGTAACACTACTGCTGTGAGCGATGTCCAATCAAGGCCTAGTCTTGCTTAAGCGCACATATAAAATTTTTAAATGTATGTGTTTTACGTGAACTCCTACACCCTACTTTTCTGAAAGAACAGCTTACTCATTGTGTAACTGCCCACCTGATACACTTCTTCCTTCCAGATCCTGTGAGGTCTTGCAATAGACCTCGCAGGATCTTGACTTTGTGTTTTCTCTTGTACTGCTGTATTCAGTCTGAGCTTTATTTTAATAATTGAATATTTGTGACTTGTTTCTGTAGCTCTGCTGGTCTCTCCATTATTCTCAGTGCTTAATGTGTATCTGTGTTCTGAAGGCCTCTGTGCAAATTTAAAACGGAGGCCTGCGTGTCTGGAATTTCTTCTTTTCCTTTCTGCACTAGGAAATCTTGAATTCTCCATTTAAAATGCTGTTAGCTCAAGTTTTATCCTTTTCAGAGTAGTTTTTCTCCTCCTAAGTGTTCTAATAGCATCAGGAAAAAAAGATTGCCTGTTTGCCTAGCCTGAGTTTGATATTTGGTACAGTACTCATCCACTGGTTTAAGTCTCATTTACCTTTTCTTTACCTTCTTGCAGAGCTCCTATGCGACCGTTGTGTACTAACGCTGTATTCTGATTACTTAGCTTTCTGCCTGACGCAGTTCATTGCAAGAAGTGCACGATGACAGAGCGTGGAATTAAATGGGCTTGTGAGTATTGTACATACGAAAATTGGCCGTCTGCAATCAAATGCACCATGTGTCGTGCTCAGAGACCTAGTGGAACAATTATCACGGAAGATCCATTTAAAAGTGGTTCAAGTGATATTGGTAGAGACTGGGATCCTACGAGCACTGAAGGAGGGAGTAGTCCATTGATATGTCCAGATTCCAGTGCAAGACCAAGGGTTAAATCATCTTACAGTATGGAAAGTGCAAATAAATGGTCGTGCCACATGTGCACCTACTTGAACTGGCCGAGGGCGATAAGGTGTACGCAGTGCTTGTCTCAGCGGAGGACCAGGAGTCCTACGGAGTCTCCTCAGTCATCGGGTTCTGGTTCAAGACCAGTCCCTTTTTCTGTTGATCCATGTGAGGAGTATAATGACAGAAATAAACTAAACACAAGGGCTCAGCACTGGACTTGTTCTGTTTGTACATATGAAAACTGGGCGAAGGCCAGGAAATGTGTCGTATGTGATCATCCCAGACCTAACAACATAGAAGCAATAGAACTGGCAGACACGGAAGAAGCTTCCTCAATCATAAACGAGCAGGACAGAGCTCGATGGAGAGGCAGCTGTAGCAGTGGTAATAGCCAAAGAAGATCTCCACCTACAACCAAACGCGAATCTGATGTGAAAATGGACTTTCAAAGAATTGAATTGGCTGGAGCTGTTGGCAGCAAGGAAGAACTCGAGGTTGACTTCAAAAAGCTAAAGCAGATAAAAAATAGAATGAAAAAGACAGACTGGCTGTTTCTAAATGCTTGTGTTGGTAAGTTGTTTCCTGCTACCTTATACTGGTATGTCTGTGGTTTAGGTATTTTGGGAGAGTGAAGAACTAAAACGTAAAAAGCTGTTTTGAAATCGAATGTCAAGTTTAAGATCTCTGCGTTTTAATTTTAAAAAGTAGACCAAATATAGAAGTTCCCAAAATAGCACCTGCTAAGAGAGGGTGCGGAGTTCGACCATCATCTGAACAGAGTTAGACGTTTCCCAACTGTGCTTGGATGTTCTTGACCTTTTGTAGAAATGGATATCCTTGTAACAGAATCCTTTTGTTCTGTGTAATCATCAAAAAGTGGAAAGATTATAAAATCAGTCTACAGAACAACGTAATGCGTGTGGTAGTGGTAAAAAAAATGCCATTACCGGATAATTAAAGTGGCTCTTCTTTTTGCAATGGCAAGATACGTTAGTAGAATCAGCAGCTGCAGCTTGGGAGTATTTGTAAACAGTGGAGAGCTTGCAACAGTACAAGATGCTCTGTCAGATGTTAAAAATAACACCAAAATATGTAGCTCCAAGAAACTGCATGTGTAATACTGACCTTGAAAGTAATAATGTTGTATTAATACTGAGACTGTGTTGTAAATGTTTACAGGCTTTCGGAAAGTATTTTTGTAGTCAGCTGCTTAAAAAAAAAATTCAAATACCGATTTTGTTTTGTATTTTAGTGCTTTTCTAAGGAAATTCTGGATAATTCTCCCAATGCTGTTAAAGAACAGAGACATGTGAGAGCAGGGTTTTCTTCAGTTATTGACCTTGTGAGTTAACTTTTGTGCTGTAACTTCCCAGAAGAAGATATCTTGTGCCCTAGCACCCAAGCAGGTTGAACACTTCAAATACACAACTATTTTTAGAGTAAAACACTTTATTTGGAACTCTGGTGCTGCTAGTATGTCTCATGCTGCTCCTTAATGTTTCATCGAGTCACTTCATGGTTGTTATAACTGAAAAACTTGTGGAGCTGCTTGATTTAGTATATTTGATCCATAACTGTTTTTATCGATATCGCAGGTTTGGTTTCTCTGAGCTAATAAATATTCTAGTTTATTTTTGTGTTGTGTCAATAGTTGGACAAGCACATTTCCTTCAGAAAAGAGTTAGGTGCCTCAATATTTCCTGATGACCTCAGCTCCTTTCCTGCTAGCCGATGTACGGTGCTTCTTCCTTCTGAGATGAAGCAATTGAAACTCTGTGTGGCATTTTGTAAGCTATCAAATACTCAAAATCAATTTTTGGAGATAGTTCCTGTGCCTTACAAGAGCCTATCTTGCATTCTGGTAGCCGTTGTATTAATATTAGGGTTTTTTTTTTTTCCCCTCCGCACTTTGAAAAGTGAATTTTTCGTTACTGTTCCAATGTTACTTGAAATATTTCTCCCTTACAATCTGTGTGGAAATGGTCGTGTTTATATTTAAGAACGTGAGTTTTGCAAGTATTTAATGTTGCTTATGACTATACAATTGTTTGTGAAACTCAGAACTTTCTTCATAGAATTTTTGTAAGGCAATAATGATCTGGTTCTTTTCAAATTAAAATAGTTTTGAAGGGATCTTGATGGGAAAGCCAGCATGCAGATGGACTTGGGCGCTATTTTTACTACTCTTCTGCTGAGAAATTTCATGGATTCTTCTCTGTAACTCAACACTTACTATACTTCAGCTTTTTAACTGAGGGGGAAAAAAAATAAAACCAAACCAACAAACCAGCAACCAAAGCTGTTAATGGTCAGTCCTTTATTTCATTTTGCATCTCAGAGATGTCACATTTTTCCAAATACTCCCTGTAGCAGGATAATTTTAGGAAGATTGATGAAAGCTTCACAGATTCTTTTGTGACTGTCCCTGGGCGTTTTGCGGAGTGTATCTGTTGGAAAGGTTTACTAGTTTAACCAGTAATTTTTAAAGCAATAGGCCATGTTTCTGCCGGTTGTTTTGTTGGCTTAGTGTGACATATTTAAAACAATTTAGCTGCCAATTGAACGATTTTGCCTGAAGCGTATGTTCTGACCATTGAGATCAACTGAGTTACTGTGACTTGGGGAGCTCTTTTTGAGCCAACTGAGCCGAACTTGTCAGTCCTTAGCCAAACACAGTTACAAAATAGGGCACGTTCATATTAAATGTCAAGGAAGTTTGAAAATTGATGGAGTAAGCGTTGGTATGTAGTCTGTTGCTGTAGTCCAGCTGATAAGTGGTGGCTTGTTACGATTCGGTGACTTCACCGAGAGCCTCCAAATTGAAGCTCTATCAGTTGTGGAGGGGTCTGTTTGCTTTGAGCCTAGGAGAGATATATCAGCTTAAAGTTTTTTGGTGTACAAAGTGTAGCTTTCCCTGAAATTGAAATTAAAGATGAGAGAAGCAAGAGTAGGAGTATTTCTTGGCAGACTGGCTATTTTCTTTTTCTCTTAGAAGAAATCAGCTTTCAGAGGGTACCAGGGAAAAATGTTGGATGCTTTAGGACAGCTATTTAGTTGAACTCCCTCTTTGTATCTCAACTCTAGTATGAAATTATTTTTACTAATATTAAAATTAATGTCAAGTTCCATTAAAACATGTACAGTGATGAGACAGTGGCACAGGTTGCCCAGGGTGGTTGTAGATGCCCCAACATGTTCAAGACCATGTTGTTGTATGGAGCTTTGGGCAACCTGGTCTAGTGGGAGGTGTCTGTGCACATGGTAGGGGGGTTGGAACTAGGTGATCTTGAAGGTCCCTTCCAACCCAAACCGTTCTATGATTCTACATATCAGACTCTCTTCCACAGGTATTCTTAGCTAAATCATGAAGATAGACAAGTATCTTGTATGAATTTAGAAAAGTACCTCTGTGTGCGTGTTTTTGGTTTTTGGTTTTGTTGGAGACATCCAATAATGCTTCCCCTACCCCAGTAAACAAACATATCATCAAGGCTTCTATTCCTTGCAAATGATGAGTGCAACTCTTGCATTTCAGCATGAATAATTTCCTTGGTGAGGAGAATTCTTGCCGAATCAGAAGGATTAGTGGCATTCCGCCTTTCAAAACTCTGCAAGTAAATGTACTTGAATGTTATTTTTGTTGTGGGTATATCCTTGAAATAATTCTTTCTCGAAAGGATGGGATTGTAGAGCCAATGAAAAATGTGGTTTAAATTTATTAAAATGAAAGCAGAATATTTAGTAAATGTGGCTGTTGAATAACATGCCTTGCTACCAATGCCAGTTTGAATCAGAAATCACAAGTGGTTCTGAAGGACACAAAGGCTTTCTACTGTACTGGCTTAGTGCAAGGTTAACGTGAAGTCCAAGGTGACTCATTTCTTGGGGGGTGGAGGCAAGCTAATGTACATTTAAAATTAAGCTTCGTTGTCTTTTATATAACTCATGGTATCTGTGCCAGAGAGACCGTAAGAGAGGTCTGGTGGCCTTTGGGAATCTGATGTGCAAGAGCAGCAGTGCTGCTGTGGGGCCTGGTGAAGCTGCTTACAGCGGGCTGTGGATTTACGTCATACAAATGGATGAAGATGGACACGACTCGAAAACCTTTTGAGCGTTCAGAGTTTGCTTGGGGCTTACACTTCAGTGCTTGCTGAAGCTTCCCCTCTCGTGGCACTTCAGGGCTGGGTTTTACCGTGGTGGTAGTGGTGTGCTTGCTGCAGGGCATTGCTGGGGATCCTTGGGTTGTGTCTTCAATTCCTGAGCTTGAGCTGTAGCTTCAGAAAACTGCATTTCTTCTTCTCCTTTCTCTTCCAACTCTGCTTATTAACTACTGCAAGAGAGTATACTCTTTTATTCAGGTTAGTAAGGTAGCTGTTACCGTCACTGGCCAGACTTCCCTGCTGGGATGGTGGCTCTGAAACCAAGTAGGCACACCTTCTTCTTAGCTGCGTGAAAGAAACCACTAAGAGTGAGGGGTGACCTCATTAATGTTTATAAATATGTAAAGGGTGAGTATCAGGAGGATGGAGCCAGGCTCTTCTCAGTGACATCCAGTGATAGAACAAGGGGCAATGGGTGCAAGCTGGAACATAGGAGGTTCCACATAAATATGAGAAAAAACTTTTTCATAGTGAGGGTTACAGAGCACTGGAACAGGCTGCCCAGAGAGG
>JAVSBS010018641.1:110909-130052 GCA_033124195.1 Coracias cyanogaster | reverse complement strand
TCCCTGATGATTCATGGGAGTCGTAGTTTAAGCTGACTTAAAAAGACATTTTAAAAATGGTGGGTCCGTTTGCCACAACCGTATATCAGAGCTTGTCATATTTGGCCCACAATTATAATCCATGATTTTGATTCACTAAAGCAGAGAAGACAGTTTCAGCCTCTCTCACCTTACTTAGAAAAGCCCTGATCTTCAAAGAAAGGTGCTTACATAGGAAAATGAGAACACAAAGAAAGGAGACTTTGTTATCATTGCTGTTCTCCATATGACACACAAAAAATTTATATTCTGCAGAAAGCATTCATGAAGAGTAATTTTTTGCATGTTCTGACCCACGACACATACTTCAGTCTCTTCTTGCCATGTGTGGCTACTTCTCTTTCAGCCCCATACCCACCTGTAAGAAGGTCGTGACTGTTCATGGTTTTACCATCTTCTGCCATGCAGATACTGCAATCTCAGTATCAGAAGGTCTGATAAGCTTTTAGCTTCACAGATCTGCCCTGTGATTTCCTCCAGTAAAAGCCAGTGAAATGCAAGATGAATTCAGACACAGAAGTAAGCTACATGTATAAATTAACTTGATTCATCATAATAAGGCTGACAGAGAACTGCTAAAATTGGCCTCCTCAAACCAGCAATTAAAGATTTATGCTGTGCGCAAACACACTTATTAAAGTATTATGCAAAGTATCCACATTTTACTGATTATCATGATAGATTACATTACAAATGTTTAGGCTAAAATACACACCGCAGACACAAAGACTGGATTAGTTAATCATATTGCTGGACTTGTGTAGATTAATCTCCTGCCATGGTTTTATTTGGAAGTGTAAGGCTAAATTTCCATATCAAAACTTTAATTTTCCAAAGAACAACAACAATTAGCTGTGAAACATGGAGGACAATCATATCCCTCTCTTTTTCTTTACCCTGTCTTCTTTCACATCTGTGTCTGAACAGAAAAAAAAATGAAGCAAATAAACAAAAAAAACCCCAAACACATCTAAACAAAAAACTTAAATACGTCATCATTTCAGGAGAAATGTGTAGTTTTTTATGAGAAATACCTAGAAGGATAAGACAAAAGCTTTAATCAGATGAGACCTGAAATAGGACACTTCAGGTCAAAGGGATAAATAAATAGTTGAATAAATTTTAATAATGGTGAAGAGGACGAGGGAAGAAATAAGAGAAAAAGAGATAGAAGTATTAAAAAAATCCTCCTTATTTTAGCCATAAGTATACCATTATACAGTAATCCTACTGCCTCATATCCAGGGTGGATGGAGCCATTGTCTTTTTGTTGTTGCCTTCCATTCCTGGGATTGTATAGACTTGTGCTCCTCATCTGGAGGATCACAGAGAGGCCTGGGGTTTTTACTCACTCACTGTCACTTTCACGAACTATGCCCAGAACTAGGGATGTGTCTATGCTGCACAGCTGAGCATCAGCTTGTTGGGCTGGACAGCTAAGAATATGCTTGGTTTATGTCATCTGCAGCTGGTTCTCCCAAGTTGCACCATTTGAGATGCACAAGAGGAAGCAGGTCCGGGTGAGCAGCTCTTACTCACACCAGGCAGCCAAAGGGACACTGTACCTTCCTGGGGCTGTCTCCAGACAAAATGAGGCCTCAAACTCCAAATACGGAAAAAGCTAAAGTAGAAAAAGACCTCATGTTCAATTATATGATCTCGATGAAAAAGTAGAGAGTATCTCATTAGGCTGTGCACAAATTACAAATTTCTGCACGGCTGGGTAACATCCATAGGGGTCTTGGATCTTGCATTGAATGGTGAACTGTTTCTTCTTAGCTTGCGGCCATCTTTCTGCTTAATGTTTTTTGATATTTCCTCTGAAATGCTGAAAATTAATACCCACTATTTTTTCCTTTTTGCTAACACTTCTCAATCTGTGAAATAAATGAAACATGAGCCACGAATATAGTCAATGAAGTAGAAATACATACTGTTTATTGTTTTCCTTAGTACTCTGATCACTTAGGATTTAACACAACTGATGATCTCAGGTCGCATTACTTAACACAGTAACTTTTACACTACACTCTGCAAGCACTTTCTTGATAACACTCCTTCCTTAAACCAGACACTGTACAAATGCAATGGGGAAAGCTTTTTGTGTCTATTCTTTTAGTCTAAATGATTTCTTCTTTATTATATATACCTTTTCTTTCTGTGTTCCTTATACAACACCTACTTTCAAGAATAATAGAGTTTTTTAAAACTTGAGGGGTTTTCCTTGTTTATTTGGGGTTTTTAACCTGTTTCAAATAGATCATTATTTCTTTCCTGAACTGAAATAAAAATGTATGGAGAGTCATAATCTTGCAGCTCACAGCTGTAACTTAGCAATTAAAGCACAGTAGTTTTAAAGCAGAGTAAATTATGTGAGAAATAAGCACATAAAAAGGCAGGAGATTTTTTTTTTCAGAGTTATACCCATTCAGGTACCAAATTAAACAGTGCATTTTCAGAAAAGAAAACATGCTTGATGCAAGTTTCTTCTGAGGACCACACCAGACAAGATTGCTGCACGGATTTTTTAGAGTTGGTTTTAGTTTTGTTTGTTAATGCCACTCTTATTTAATTTCCTGTTAATTAAAAATTGTATCGTATATTGAATTTATAGTAGCAGCACATGAAAAAATAATAAAAAGCAACTACATTTCATCAAGGAAATAAATGAGAACTTCTAGTCTGGATCGTATCACAACTTCCAAATAATTTGCTTTGTATAGATTAGGGAAGTTACCATTGTTGGCCTGGGTTTTGGAACAGGTGGAGGGTTTTGACTTTTCTTTTTCTCAAAGGCTCATTTTGCCTTTAAATGGAAACCACATCAAACCGCCAAATATTCCAGTGCAAGCAGCATTGTCTTCTAAAAAGTGTTTCATGCCTTATAATTTGAAAAACACTATTTGAGAGGTTTACTACCAGGTACTGCACCTAAAGCTAGCCAGCATAAGGGGCAGTACAAAAAGGGATGGAGTCCTGAGAAGAGGCATATTTTCAGTGTGTCTGCTGAGTTTGTTCAGCTGTGGATATACTTGCTCTACAAACATACTAACCTGGGCAAACATAAGCCAGGTCTATCCTGAAAGCTGAACTCCCATTTTAGCAGAGTGCTGTGCTCAAACTAATGTGCTCTGTCATGGGTCAATGGCCTCAGCAGAAGAGGACAGGTAGGTTTCTGGGCATCTTGTGGTAGATGAAAGATGTTATTCAAATTAATCTATTGCAAAAGTGAAATGGGAATAATTCATAATGCTGTTCAACCCTCAGCCCTTCATCAATTTCGTATTTTAGCCTTAAAAATGCCTAATGAAGAGAAATATTAGAGAAACAGAGAATCATTACCCCTGTTCTGCTGAGGAGAGCCTTAGATGAAAGAACTTACCATTGACTATATCTTAATAAAGCAAGAGCAAAACAATTTTCAGTCTTTCCAAAGCTATTAAGAGTGCATATTGGAACATATAATTTTTGTTATTTAAATTTAGGACTATAGTAGCACCTGGTGACATTAAAGGTCAGAATCCCAAAGTGCTCTGCATTGTAATAAGTTACACCATAGGGGACAGTCGTTTTGCTGAGTGGCAGTCTAAGCAGTCTCAACAAAAACAGAGTGCGAAAGGGAAACAGACATTGAAGGGACTCATCCATGCTCACAGAATAGGAGGTCTATGGCACAACCTTTTTAAAATTCTTCAAATACTATTTTGTATATTCTTTATAACCTTCTAGGTTTGTCTGAAGCTTTAAAGTAAAAAGCCTTGCAAGTAAGAGGGTTAAAGCTGACAGAGTCTCGCTGTACACATGCTCCATCAGCTCCTGCTGTTTCCATGGACACACTAGTTAACTCCTTGACATTTTTTTGATGGTGTCTTATTAGAAGGAGGAAACTAGAGGAAACTAGAAAGGTGAGAGGGAAGGAAAGTTGGTTCTAGAGAAGTATAGGTTCTGTGAAATCTATTGGAGACTACTAATTTTATATAGGATATTTATGCCCCAAAGAAATAGAATTTCTTTTATCTGTTCTAAAATATTTTCATCATTTACCTTTTATCTTTATTTTATTTTGTCAAAGTATTTTATATGAGCGTTTGAGCTCTCAATTAGCTGTGTAAAATGAGGGATTATCATCTTGTCATCTCAGTTCTAATCTCTTTTGATTCTGTAAATTGCAAAGGCAAAAGAAGTAGCACCTGAAGAAAGCTCCTGGCAGTGGCTACAGCCTTTTATGGCCCATGTTCACAGCTATACCTAGTCTCTGATTTCTTCACTGTCATCATTTACAGCATCAAAGGGACAGTTAGGTCACTTCTGCTCTGTTAAAAATATCAAAGCAAGTTCATTAAATTATATATACATGTACTTGACAGTTTGTTTTAGATGTCTTACTTTAATACCCAGTGGAAAGTAGCTTGCTTCGGCATAATTAGAACTTAGAAAACAATATGTTTTTATAAAGCTTTTTTTTGCATCACAGAATGAATTGTTGCCTCATTCTCCAAATGGTGAAAAAAGTGATACTTTCGTATCACTTTGCAAAACAAATAAAGTCTCACTAACACCTACTTCATTCCCATAGAACAAGAGATGGGTTGAGACCTTCAATCAATAACCTTCTAGCACGTACAACTCATTGCTATTTTGAAGAGCCTCTGGGAGTAAAGGGAAAGTGGAAGTAATTGAAGGGTCTCCGCAGTCAAAAAGAAATTAATATGCACCTGCAGAAGACATGGCAATGCTAGGAGCTCCTTCTGAGCTTTCAGTATGAGCATACTAACATAAAATAATCTCTCTCAGACAAACCAAACTGCAGTCCTGACTGCCTCAAGTCTCATGTGAGTATGGGCTTTGAAATGAGAATATGTCTCAAGATGTAAAGATAAAATGTGTGGTTTTTTAGAGAAGTAGGCTGAACCACCACTACGGACCTAGGAATCTCAACTTAGTTACTCTGGTGGTATATCTTTCTAATAAATCACAGATTTTTCTGGTTACTATAAGCATTCATATCTGATTTAAACCTTTTGAAAAAAGTCATTATTTTCTATTAAATATTATAACAGGCATATTTCAGATCCTATTACTTCACTTCTGCAAAGAAATAATTCATGTCCAGTTCCTGTAGTGGCACCATAAAACTCTAATATTTGGTCATCTAGTTTCAAATTTTAAATGACGCCTCAGAATGATTTATCTCTAAGATAAAAAGTTACTTTTCTTCAAGAAGAAAAATACCTGCATAGAGGTCAGTACCTAAAATAATTTTATTTGCATATTAAGATCAAAGACTGAGATTTTAGGTATATTTATAAGGCCACAATATCACGACGACACCTGGATTGTCTTGTGTATTGTAATTATTTTTTGTCAGAGTTTTTTTCCTTTCTTCAGCTACCTACTCTCCCTGTTGCTATTTCTTGCCTATAATATTTGCTTTTCATGGCAGTATGAGGAAACTCTCTCAGAAATCTAGCCTTACCAAGGCCCAGTTTAGCAGCTTGTAGGAAAAGATGAAATAAAAGTCCCAAACAGCTTCTGTGTCTTCTACTCTTTCCCCCTAGATATCTTCCCTCTGCTGATATTTTTGTCACAATAAGGAATGATCAGAACATGAAAACTTAATTTCACCTGTCAAAGCAAGCAGTGTTTTGAACTCTGCACAATACCTATTTAAGTGGTGAATAACAGTGTTTAACATTCAGCAGCACATCAACGCACACCTGTACTTAACAAAAAGCAGGAAGTACAGAGCAATAGTGCAGCCTTGCACCACAGGTGAACCCATATCCAACATCAATTTTTTCACTTTATACCTTTAAAAGAAAGCATCCAGTGGCACATGAAGAACTGGGAGAGTATGTCTTTATTAAGCAGCAGAGGCCAGTGCATGACACCTGACTTGCATGCTACTACTCCAGGCACTTTACATATATGTGCTATAAGCAAAAATTCTCCCTCTACTCTGTGGGCTCTTCAGAATATTACCCACTTTTTTCTCTGTCCAGCCTTCCCTTCAGCTGTATCTCTACAGCTGGGATGGGCTGTTTGCTTTTTTTCTTGAGCACTTCAGGATGGAAATTTGGTTTTCTATTGCTTTATGAGCAGCAGTGAGCTTTTGCAAGCAATTCTGTCATCAGCCAAGGGAACAGGGACGCAGAAAGTGTATGGTGTCCTTTACTGTATATGCTGGTGCTCAGAGACTTATACTAGGTCTCCAAAGTCCTGAAATAGCACTCTAAGCACTGAGAGATGTACCTTCTCCTCAGCCTTGCCTCTTATTCAGCACAGCTTTAGAGCAATGAATTCCCCCAGCGGTTTGGGCTATGGGGCAGAGAATCCATAGCAGTGAGCATCCCTTGCCAAGCAACAAGCAGCAAGGAAGCTCCGGTCTCAGCTTTGTTGAGAATCTCAGCTATTGAGATAGGCAGAACTAGGTCGTGAAATGAGAAAGACCAAGTCAATGGAGAGGCACAAAGTCACACTATATCGGCCACAGCTTAAGCCCCCTCCTTCATCACAAACACACAAAGTTTGGGTATCTATATAGCTCTCTAGTTAAAATAACAGTGGTTTAATGGGATAGAGCTTACAGGAAACTCAACTATGCCTTAATAGGCTGGTTATGTGTGCTCTAGGGACCTTGGATAATTAGGATTTCCTGAGAAAACAAGGCAGCAGGATAATTGCATGACTCTTAATGGAACATTGACCAAGAAGAATTGACCTTGACTATTTCTTTAATACTCTTTCAGCTAGAGCTGGAAACGATCTCTCAGTGTAGTTTCGAAGTGAAACCAAGTCTGTTTGTATTGACTATGAATATCTGTCAACACAAATTCTAGAATGCTTAAAAACTGTATTTAATATCTTGCAAACTTTAACACAGAAGATGAACATTAAAAACTGAAACAGCCAACAATTTGAACAGAGACACATGTAAGAGGTTTTAGTTTTCTGTATATCAGACTGTTCACTGGTTTATACTCTTTTATTATTGGAACGCATTAGTAGCAAGAATACTGTCATTCAACAGTGTTGTTTTCAAATAACAATGGTAGTTCTTTTAAAAAGACAATTTTTTTCTGCTGTTCTACTGCCTACAACTGCAGTCGTAGTTATAGCACATAATCAATATTGACCAGTTAAGCAAAAGATTTATTGCATGTTATATTAACATCCTTACCACAGTAACAGTATTCTGCCTAGTTCCAAAATGTCTGAATTAATTCATGTCCTTTGGGAAACAACATTTTTTAAATTTACTGTACCTGTTGCTTACAGATCAATAAACATTTCAGTAATGTATATGATTGCTGATTGTGACTGATATAACTTTAACCACTGTGATAAATATGAAATATAGTCACCATAAGAATAATGAAAATGTAATGAAAGGCAGGCAGGCTTGTAATAAAGGAAAGATAGTAAATGCCAGAAGAGTATTCCTATTAGATGTCAAAAATAGTGTCATATAAAAGAGACAAAGTTAAATGCTTTAGCATTATTGTAATTTCAATTCAGTAAATGAAATTACATTACTAACAGCAGCTACTGCTGGAGGGTAGAAGATGGTTAATTAATTTAAGCTAGCTAACGGTGATCTCAGAAGTTCACTTGGGGTCCAGTCTTGTTCCCACTGAAGCCAGCAATAGGCAGATCACGCTTTGATGAGGTTCCTGTTATCAGTTATATGTTTGCTTGGTTCTAAGAAAGCAAATTATCAAAGTCATTGGAAATTTTAGCCATCTCCAAAGCCTGTATTTTTCTCATAGCTAGCCTGAGCATGTAGGAATTATTTGCATTACTGTATTGTCAATTACTACTATGTAAAAAACATTTTCGTCAAAACTACATTGTTAATGTAAATGGAATTTTTGACTAATTGAATCTCTGCAAATAGTTTTGTTTCCATGGAAATGCATTACTTTTAACAAAATAAAAAGTTCTAAAAGCAGAAAAGCTCTCTAGACATCCCTGCATGTCCCAATTCTCTACCAGCCACAACTCTCATCAGGCAAAAAGCAGTTCACCAGCAAGACTGAGGTGCCATGGGAAATAGAGCAGAGTGTTCAGCCTGAGGGAGTCATGAGATGACTGGAGACTTGAGCCACTGCATCAGTACTTCCCAGGAGATGGTGGGGTGGGTCTTACAGACAAAATCGATTTTCCAGGACTTTGGTGTTGGCATCAGTGGTGTTTGTTTTGGTGAGGGGAGGAGCTGGTTTGGGTGGGGTTTTTGTTTTCAGTTTTGCTTTTTTTTGGCCAAAGCATTGACATTTTCTAAGGAATCACATTGATCAAGGAAAACAAAAATGATTTTATAATGGTAGCTATAATTTTCTCATTCTCTTTAGTAGAGTATTTATTTAACACCACAGGGCTGGAAGGGATTCTCAGCCACTGATTTGGGGTCCATGATGCCTCAAGGACTCAGTAAGAAATCCCTGTGGGTTTAATGAAGAATATAATTCAAAATGATTACTGTCAATGTTCCTCTGGGATACAGTTCACAAAGTCATTGCTCTGAATGCTAGAATATTTAGGCTATTTTTACTTCCAACTTACCTCTCTTTAAAACCATTTGTTCCTGGATTTAAAAAGCTTTTCCCCTTCCCTGCTTCTTGTCTTCATCTTGAAGTAGTAACACCCTCTGCTTAGTGGTTTAAACCCAGCAAAGGTTTCACCATTTCTTTGATCATCCAAAAAGCTCTTCTCTGTATTTGTCCCAGTTTGAGTTTATTCCTCATAAATGTTTCTCAGGTAGGACAGTGCTCAAACTAGTGTATGTTACTAATTCACAGTTATCTTGAGATCAATTACTTACCTTTGCACCTTCCCCTCTAAGCTTTCTCTCCAACTCATGTGCTCTCTGCTTACTGCATGTCTTCTTATTACCCCCTTAGCAAAAAAAATACAAACCACCTTATTATCTTTGTATCTGTGTATCATTTGATTTCTATTAAGACATATCTCAGAATCATAAGGCTCTTCATATGTCATATCTCTGTCCTCTGTATGAAAGGTGTCTCTAAACTTCACACCATCAACAAATTTCATCAGCTCAATGACACTTCTGGTGGCAAGGACATTTCTGAAAAAAGCTCAATTCCACAAAGAACTTTTGAATTACTCCACCGGTAATTTCCTACAAACTTGACAGTTTTTTAGTCAATGCAACTTGTTCTCATCTTCTTTTAGCCAGTTCATTTAGTGTGTTACATTTATACTAGTAACCCCCATCTTTGCCCTCTTAATTCATAATTTCCTATGTGTCACTATGTCAAGTGTTCTTCTAAACTTCCTAAAAGATGCGAACCACTACATTTTCTTTGGCTAGAAAAACAGCTCTCAAATCTATGAAGGAAATCTGGCACATCCTCTCCTTGCTAAACCTCAATGGCATTTTTCCATTTACCACTGTGTTTACAATTCCTCCCATTTCTTCCCATTTTAAATATGACTACATGTTACTCTCTAGTCATGTACTCTACCTGTCCTTACTGAACTGGTTGCATAATAATGTCTGATAGCAAATTTGTGATTTGATACAATTTTATTCGCAAATAGTTTGATGATTTTTTAGGAAGTTAACTTTTTTTTCCTTTTTTTTTTTATTTTGAGTGCTTGGGGGAAGGGAGGATAAATCCATTAGTACCAATACAGTCAAGGCTTTTCCTTCTCCAATGCCTCAACTTTTATTTATTATTCATTATTTCTTAGCAAAAGAGGGACTGTTGAAGGATTGTGCTAGTTTAAATAAAATAGGATCATATTAATTTGTTCTGTGGGATCTAAGTTTAAAATTGGGGATGACACTTGGAACTACTGCACCTAAAGTTGAGAGACTTACAAAATCAGGTAGGAAAAAAAAGTAAAAATCCAATGTCACTTCCCAATACGCCTGCCAGTTTGAGATTGCAGTGCCTAAAAATATTCCTTCCACTTCACCTCCTTTCATAGACTATTTGATTTAAAATAAGACAAACAGATGTTTTTACTAGTAATACCTTAATGCTGCTGTTTGGTTATTTCCATTTTAGAAAAGCATTTTCAGTCCTGATGGATTCAAGAGGTTCCATGGGCCCTGTACAACTCTCAACTTCTTTGCGTCCTCAGAGATTTGTTCTTACTTAGTGTTCCTGCTTGTGCTGGTATCTTGACTCCACAAGTCTCAACTCCCTAACTGTCAGCAGGACTAACAGAAGTAAAGATGTTTTATAAATTTTGATAATTTTTGGTTACAGGGTTGTGGGTCTTTCAGCTGGGAAATACAGATTTTTCACTTTCTGAAAAACAAAATTGAAAACTACGCTGCACCCAGCTCTTCCATTGTAAAGCTGGAGGGCTTTTTTGTTGAATATATTTTCCCTGAGATGTGCATAGCTTTTCCCAACTCAAAGACTCTCCTTTTGTAGGTCAGTCTGTAATTCCAAAAATAGGAGGGTTTTTTACTTTGTGGTAACCTTTTATTATCACCTACATGAAACTTCATAATTTTGAACAGATGAAGTAGATCAAAGATGATCACTGAAAGGAACATGTCTCAGGAGAAGGAGATTTAAGATCTACTTGGAGAACTCATTGAAAATCCTCCATCCAAAAGCTTTAGGGTAATCTTCTGAGAAATTCTGTCACAAATCAGTAATTCTGATTCTTTTCAGAGTCGTTAGCTTTGGGGTGCAGGGGGTATGGGTACACTAATTCCTATTTCTATATCATTAGGTGACACCATACTCTACAAGTAGTTTCCTGTCAAAAGCTTTTATCTTTATTTCTATAGTAAAAGCATTTTTCCTCTTATATCATAGGACATATTATAAATTCATATGTAATTTTCCAGGGTCACCTGAAAAGTAAAATAGATACTTTCATATTTTACATATTCTGCTTTCAGGAATACTTGAGTAATCTAGTTCCTTCCCTGTATTTACAGGGTCTGTTACACATATTCCTAAAATTTAAATAGGATACAAATACATATAACTGCACTTTTACCAGTAAAATAAACAAATCAATAAAATGCTTATGAAGTGTATATTAAGGGAACAGAGAGGATAGGAATTTCCTTATTGCTGTCATTTTGCTTTTACCTCAGGAACAGTGAGGGGGCAATTAGAGGGTGCAAAATTCTGCTTTCAGCTAGAAGTTTGAAATCCCCTTTGAAATTAATGAGTGTTCCTCACACGTGTTAGACCAGAATTATGGCCACAGAGTTTTAAAATGAAAATCACCTATTTATTTACTTAATCCATATTTTGTTCAAAGTTAAAGACTTAAAAGTTTTCGTATACTATAAAGTTGCATCACTGTCTAGCAATATGTTTCTATTAAAAAAAAAATTTATAAATAGTCATATAGCTATTTACTGTGGATAGATGCTTTTATATCACAAAGATTGTACTTCTAGAAAATCTTTTTAAGTTCATATAATATTCAGGTCTATCTGAATGCATTCTATGTGGTTTTAAGTGTGTAAGTATCTAAGTTTAACAGGAAAATGTCATAGCCTTAACTCAATACTCTTACTGATAAAAAATTATGCTTAAATCAGGGTTACAATCATTAATTTTAGGCCAATTTCTCACAAGTGCATAAGCTAAATGTTGAACCTGTTACATGGCTAATTCAGAGTAAGGTTTTGGGCATTTAGATTATCAGATGCTGGTCTGAATTGACATTGTTTCTATGAGCAAAGGTAAAGGATTTTGAACCAATAAGTTGTGTGGTTGCAGAAATTATTTTCTCCAAAATTTTGTTTGTCATAGAATATTTTTAAATTAGATTTTTAAAAATGGATAACCCCACTGACTGGCAATACTGTTCAAAGGCCATACACCTACAGAATAAGAGTTAGACCACATCCTTTTATATCTCTGTATCAACCACCCCATTCTTACAGAAAAGCAATCTATTCCCAATCCAGTAGAAATGTGATGATCTTGTAGATATATCTAGCAGAAAAGCAGTCATTTCACTGAAGGTAGTTCCACAGAAATGCATTAATTAACATTCCTACAGAGATTCCCATCACCATAATAAAGTGATGAGATGTATAAAAATGAGGAAAAGATTTAGCAATACTTTATTCCTTTTTGCAGAAATGACTGCCAAAAATGGTTGTAGTACTGAATATTAGTACTGCAGTATATCAGCAGGGATATGAAATATCTTAGTTCTGCAGTTTTTTTCTGATTTTGAAGAAAAGTATTTTGCATTTCTAAAAGTTAATTAATTCATTACAGAAAGGAAGTATGGAAGCAAAAGTTTCAATGACTCTACAACCAATTCCAAAAATTTGCATAAAGTAAAGGTGGAAGCAAGCTTATTTTGAAATTGCTTCAAAGAAATATGGGTCAGTATTATAGCAAAACCCTTGAGGTCACATTGATTTTTGATAGCTCCATTTTGTTAATACTTGAAAACAGCAAATAAAAATTTAAGGCAAAGTATTTCAGATGCACTTTACGGAGTGTTGCTACTTGAGCCAAATGGAAAAATAAATAAAAAAAAAACCCCAACAAAAGTTCCCCACACCTTCCCTGACATTTCCAGAGAGATAGAGGAATCACAGCAAACACCTCAAGGATCGATGACTCTTAGCTGTGTCAGAATGAAGTTCAGGATTACTTTCTGGATACATGAGCTTCCGTCCCTTTTACTTTGAGACCACAGATTGTTAGTTTGACTGCTTTTATTGTTCAAGCTATCAGATAGGAAATCAAGTCCCTGGTCTTGACTTCACAAGTCAAAAGCACTGTGATTAAGGGAACATACAGCTTTAAACACTGAGATTATCACAGAATAAGCTACGGTCAAGGATGTTGTACTTTCAGTGTAATTGCAAAATGGTTAATGAATATAAAACAAATGGAAATGGAAAAAATATGGTGTACACATACAGTTCAATAAGCCAGTGATGACACCAATGTCACTATTTCTGTATGATATTCCTCAAAAATTAATTCTGTTCAAATCTTGCTGTATCTTTACATCCTACAGAGTCTAAAAGAATTATCAGAAGATTTTTCAAGAAATCTTAAAGTACAACAAGAATAATGGACATGCTAACAAGGAAATAAATATATCACCATGGTAGAAATAATCAAATTTCTCCAAGTTGCAGAAGATATGTTAGAGTATTTCATTGAAGAATATCTCAGTACGCAGACATGCTTGCAGTAGAGGTTCTAATAAAGAGTTGCCATTAAAAAGAATTAAGCCTAGACAAAATATTGCCTGATTTCATAAATTCACTTACCATCTATACTGATTGAGTGTATTCCAAGGAAGGTAGCCAGGCATTCCAGAATTCGTTAAAATAGCAGTACTCAGAGAGAAAAACAAACACAAAACCAAAAACCAATCTTATGAAATTACAAGCAGTGTGTCACTTCCCAACATTTGCCTGTTCACAGCATGTACATCTGTGAGGAGTACAGCTCTCATGCGCTTAAAAGGACAATAAGAACTATATTACAAATTAATTTACAAGGTTAAATTACAAAACCCAAAAATGAGGTCTGCATTAAGCTGGTTTACAAAGGAGTGAAACCTGCATATTCTGGCAGGTTTTCTGTCTTTAAGATTTTGAAGATGTTAACGACCCTTTAAAACTTGGAAGATGTTCTCAGCATTCCACCAGGGAGTAAGTCAGACTGATTCTTCAAACCAGGCTAGAAATGCTTCGCCTTGGCAGTGGACACAAATGAAACTGAGTTTAGAGAGCTAACCATGAAGTTCTCACCAGAAACCCTTGACTTATTTTTAGAAACCTCTCACAAATCATTGTGTTGATCATGTGACTGGACTTGTATATTCTAAATTAGTTTTAAACTTCTTTCTTGGACTTTTAAACATAACTGTAGATAAAGAGAAGCAGGAGTCAGGCTACCCCTTGCTGAAAAACCTAGCAGAACCAGGAAATAACTTTTGCTTACTTATTGAGATTTTGGGAGGATGCATTTTACTTCTCAGTAAAATATAAAAAAAATATTCACGTGAAAAATTATGTTGTAACTTCATTTGACATCCAAATTTTTGAGCAAGACTGTCTAGTCATCCGGGCATCAGCTTCCAAAATACACCACCTTCTTCCTTCGCAATATAGAAAGGAGACACATGAAGTGAGTCTCTAACTTACATTTTGTTTATTTTCTTGTTTGGTGAAATGAGCAAACCATATGAAGTAGGGAAACACTATCATGTGAAATAGTTAATTTTGTCAGAAAACACTTTTTTCTAGCCAAAGAGCAAACAGTTCCCCAACATATCAATTTCCAAATACATTTCTGCCTTGTAGATGACTTGATTTCTTCTGGATTTATATATTCCAGAGCCAAACACTTTCTAAACATCCCAGGAAAAAAGGATTAATTCTCTGTCCGTTTGTTATGGCCAGAGAGACACAGCTGATTGTGTCACACGACATCTACAAACTATTCTGCAGTTAATTTTTTTTTCTTTTGGAAGCAGATATTCAGGAAACACTTTCAATAATCAACAGGCTAGATAAAACACTGATTTATTCTGTCACCATTGGTGACTAATAGACTGTTTCAAATCTGAAAGAAACTATATACAAAAATCAAATGAATAGGAAATGAGAAAATGTGAAGAGGGAAGCTTGAGGAAAAATATAGATACCGCAGTAAGTTGTTGAAGAAAATGCGATTGTGCAGTTACATGCAATTACCTGTCCCTATATACTTTAAATTGCAAATTCATCATTTTTTTACCATTATAAATCAGAGAAGGATTATTTATTTATTAGAAGTTTTAATTACACATTTACACACCTTCAGTCACACATAGATTGTATGTTTCTGTTGTACAGCTCTTTGTGATAGATTTTCTATATGAAATAGTCTATTGGTCATGAACCAAATAATAGAAAATAAAAAAATCAATACCTTCTCAATGTGTTCATTCTGCCTTGTAATTGGTATTTACAATCTAGTGATTATTCTCTTATAGTCCAAAAAAATATAATGGTAAACATTAAATGTTTCATAATTTGTATGCATTGTTCCTTCTCACTGTATTCATCGCTAATGTAGAATTAGCAGTCTGCGCTGTGTGGTTGATGGTTGAGGTTGTTTTCCCTTACATTTTTTTCATGGCCTTTTGTTCTTCTGTCACGAAAACACTTTGTAATGTTTTTCCATGCTTAAGCAAATATTAACTTGTCAGCTTGTACCTGAATTTCGCCAACCTTTTTCTACTGCACTTAATTTTAAAGAGCCTTGATGATTAGAATGCTTGTCTCCTGGAAAACGAATATTACAAACACAGAGTAATGTATTCTAACAGTAAATAATGAATAGCTAATAAAAGATATTTTTTAAAAAAATGTCAAAAATGTGTTTTAGCTATTATTAAAAGATCATGCTGTCTTCCTTTCCTCTGTTACATACAGTAGCCTGTAGCCAACAGCAAAACTTGACAATAACATCCTTAGACGTAAAGAGATGCTACTATCGGTTTCATCTCTTTAAGACAATATTGAAAACCTAAGGAGTACTAAAGGTTTCTTTGAGTGGTACAGTAATAACCGAATGTATTTGTGACTGAAAATTGCTTATTCTGTATTTACACAGAGAAGGTAAAAGATTCTCATTCTTAATTTAGCATTTCTTTTGTATCTATTTATTCTTATATTCCAAGCACCTAGAACCACTAAAGGCGGTGAAAGAATTGGTCCCTAGAACCTCAGCCCTGAGCAGCTATAACTACATATCTTTCCAATGTTGTCTTCTTCAGAAGGATACCATTTCTGAAAGAAATTTTAAATGAACCTTCAGATCCCTTCTATTCGCATACTGCTGGCCACCTCTGCCCACCTCACTATGACCTTTTGCACAGTAAAGATTTCTGAATTCTGTACTTAACAGAGGGCCTCAAGAGCACAATTTCTAACACAGTGAAGAAGGTCATGTAAGCCAGCATATAGAAGAACTGATGTCATCCCCTTTACTCGCCAGCTCAAAAAGCAGTGGTATGCTATAGGGTGTTTTTCAGCTTGTCAGAAACTGCACTGGATTAATCTCATGATTCTAGCACTAAGTAATCATCTCTATCAATATTTCTTAACAGGTATCCATCAAGCTACTAATAATCTAACCCCATTTTTTCAAGAAAACAACAGTTAACAGACTACATATTGATGCGTGCCTTAAATCATAACACAGTAGTGAGAGCATCCACTGAGATGCAGGGGAATCTGTGCTAAGTTCTCTTAATAGCCCGATGGGAGACGAATCTATGTCTCCAAAAGATTTCATAGTCACTGGAATATCAGCTATTCTGGATGAGGTACCACCAGAAGTTGATCCATTTTGCATGGTGAACAAAAAGATTTATATGGTCAAAGGGGCACGCAGAGAGAGAACTTTAAAGATGTCTCCAAGCTTCATCCATTTTACAGAACTGAGAGATATTCATGCTGGGAGAGGTTTACACCTTGTCCCACGTGCACTCCTCTGACCTCATGGACTAAACTGCCCCAAATCTCTTGCGGGAATTACCCTGCCCTGGGGCCAGCTCTGTCTGTAAAGGCCTCACATAGCCTGGTATAATGCCATAACTTAGGACTTGTTTGCCACTTGATATGTCAAAAGAAACATATTAACAGATATATTGTTAAAATTAACAATTACTTCTGTTAACTTGCCTTGTATTTTATAGCTATGAGCTTCAATGAAATCTTCTTAATAATTAATACCACAGATCAAATAACAGAAATAATAATACATATTTATACTCTATAGCTTTGAATAATTTCAGATACACTTATTACCATAACAAAGCTCTGGAATTCTTTAAAACTCCAATAAAAATGGAAGAAAAAGAGTACTGTTTAAGAAATTCAGATTGAGGTTGTGTTTTTCAGCTCAGCCAAAACAGTTTCATAGATGTTACCAGTATCCAGAACGCATTTCAGTGGCTCCACCAAAATGAACTGCTCAGGTTGAACAAAGCATCTGTTTAAGAAGCACTGCAACTTAGTAATATCTCCCAGAATAAGGACCCAAAAGAAAGTGTTGACTCCATCTCTAGCTGCAGGGAAAAATATTGATGCAGAACGGTTCCGCAAATTAAAGTTGAATGAATGGTGACTACATTGCAGTATCCAGACAGCAGTGAAGGTCCACTTGAGCAAGCTCTGGACTAGGATCAAATCCTAGTAGAAATCTAGAGGCAGTAGTTTGGTATGTAGATAAAATTTGAAACCTGTAGAAGATGCTTCAAAAATACAGAGGCAATGGGATCCATGGAGATCTCGATGCTGCCAGGGATAGACAAGTACAAACATTAGTCTGTTTAATTTAACAGAAGTGTCTCTAGGGTAGACCTTTAAATATGGGTCTGAGCATAACTCTGATGTCTATGTGGGAAGCTGAATCAGATCTCTACTACAGTCAGAATTCAGTTTCTTTCAGACTTTCTTCCCCCAAAGATAACACCATGCAGCGTACACCATCTCCCTTCACATTTGCTGAACTTACTGACTTAAAGAGGGCCCTACCAAGAGGTAGAACCAAGGCCTGTGAACTTTCTCTCTAATGAAGCTTATACATGTGAAAAATCATGTAGGATTTCTACTCCTATATGAATGGAAATCTTGAAAACTCTCTCGGAGGTGAAGACCATCACAGCCTCTTCTCACCTCATGTAGTCTCAAATGCCAGACAAACCCCATCATTATTAAAGCTCCTGAAGCCTGGCAACTTGTCAATTTAGCTTGAGACAACTTGCCCATGATTTCTAGTACATTTGGAACTTCTGAAAGATCAAGAAAAGTTCCCTGACCAGTTCTGATGCAGTTTTCAAACCTCATGAAAGCATTTCTTCTTCTGAACCTTCAAGTCTATGTAGCTTCCTCAGGAGCAAAGCTCACTATCCTTTCTTGCTTGCCAATTCTGATAAGACAATAACCCAAGGAAGAAAATAAGGACATCTTCTGAAGTTCATGAGTAATTGTCATGCAAAAATAGAAATTGCCTTGACTAATAAGTTCCAACAACCATTCATTGATCTGGCAGTGTTTGAGCATGTATGAAAACTTTGATGTTTGTAACCTGGAAGTTTTCAGAGCAGTATCTCTCAAGAAATATTGATCAGTTATATGTATAATTTAAGTCAGAACTTCAAAGCTCCTGTATCTGCAGAAGTCACTTCAGATCAGGAGTATTTATGAGACGTCTGAATTATTCCTACAGTGCAAATGGCCAAAATTAAAATAAGAGAAAAAGGTGAAGGAGAGGATGAAGGGAACAGGATGGATGACAGAAATAAATAGCTCTAAATAGCTGCACTAGAAACAACATTAGTACAGATAACTCATGGCTGACTAATTAGAGAAGTGTTTAATAAGGTTCTGTGCAGTAGAGAACTGTAAATATCCTGTGCCTGGGTAGAGAATCTAATCTGCGGCTCAAAGGTAGCTGACAAAGTAAAAAGAAGAGTTGCAAGTTAACAGCAATTCAAATGAAAAGGTCAGAATAGGGGGATTTTCTGCTCTGCCTAGAATTACATCAAAGAGCAAAAACTAGAGCTGAGCAAACAGTGTAGAAAATACAACAGTCTATTTAAACTTGGTTCAAGCTAGCTCACACTGAACATTTTGCACAAAATCTCTCCTATCAAAAAGATCATAAAAAGAACAAAAATTAGAGTGGTATGAAAGTAAGGTAATGAAGGGAAATGGTGTAACGGGAACCCATTTTCACTTCTATGACCACTGGAATGTAGATGTCTGGTAACCAGTAATTACCTGGAAATAACCTATGGGTTGAGTATGTGTTCAGAATATGCAACACAGTGAATCAGTCAAGGAGAGAATACTTTTTTTTTTTTTTTTTTTTTGTCCAAAGCTGAGGTAGACTGCACAGTCCAGTGAATTAAACTGTATTTTCTTTGTATTACACTTTCAGAAATTTCTTCACATATAAATATATGAGCTTTAATAACAAATATTGTTGCAACATCTTACACAATAGTTAGCAAAAAGCCCTGTCATTTTTGCCTAAACATGGCATTCCCCTTCCCTTCCCTTCCCTTCCCTTCCCTTCCCTTCCCTTCCCTTCCCTTCCCTTCCCTTCCCTTCCC
>JAVSBS010018641.1:99413-110809 GCA_033124195.1 Coracias cyanogaster | reverse complement strand
CCTTCCCTTCCCTTCCCTTCCCTTCCCTTCCCTTCCCTTCCCTTCTTGCTTTATTTGTATGGTATTTCAAATTGCTACCAAATCATTTGGTCCAAAGAGAAGATATTTAAAGACTCTTTCTTCATGTTGTGCTGCACCATGGGACAGAAGCATCTCAAAACCTAGCTCTGTAGGACAATGGGGGGGTGGGGAAGAGAAGACATCTGTATCCATTAGCTTTATGAAATGATGGGATAAATGGAGATAGTGAAGTGCTCCCCTTTTTCCTTTTCACACCATTTATATGGAGAGAGGCAACGAAGAAGAAATATTAGCAAACAGTAGAGGTGATTGGAAAGAGTGCAGAGATTTTTCTTGTTTCAATAGTTTTCTGTTTCACATCACAATTATATTGTCCATAGTTGTCAAAAAAACAGTTAGATTTTGGGACCTCAGAGCACCTGAAACAGCATGTTCACTTAGGAAGGGAAAAAACCTAAGCTGAGACACTGGGTTATATCAGCCAGGATATATCACCTAGTATGGGAATATAAACCTTGGTTTCATGCATCACATTTGAGTCTGTTACTATCAGCCCATGCAAAAATGGCTTGCCTAGCATGGAAGTGTCAGCCACAGAAAAGAAATCTTTCATACCAAAAGTGTCAGTAAAAGCAGTCCATGCTTCTAGGGGCTTAGGTTTCTATGGGCAGTATATTTAATTCTCAGCCATCTCCAGTGCACCGATGGTCATTCTGTACCAGTAAAATGACTTGCTGAAGATTATTAAAGCACTGAGCTAGTTCTTTATATAGTTGTGTTTGAAAGGAAAAAAAAATGGGTTTGCCAGTATAGTTTATTTTATTGGAAGAAATGATATAAAATATAGCACAACACTTCCCTTTCCTGGCACAGACTGTCTCTACAGAAAAAGCATTTGCCACTAGAACAGCACCAGCTTAGCTACAGACCTGTTGCAATACATAAAATTCTTGAGACAGGCACAATCATTCTAAGAGCTGCTTCTGGTGCAAAAGTGGCCTTCAAGTCCTTAACCTGAAATACATTTCTAACTTAATTGCAATTCAATCTCTATAAAGTGTATAATACACAGAACCATCACAACAGGCAAAATATGCTGAAAAGAAAGCAGCCATTGTTATGAAAAAAACCTGGGAAAAAAAGCCAAGAACAGGTGAATAAAGTGAACAATCCAGAAGAAATGCTTAATTCCTGCTAAAGCTACTGTTTATGCCTGCTATTGCATTGCTGACCTTTACGTATGATTTGGCCTCTGGGCTCATTCAGTTAGAAAGTGGATGGAAACAAAAGAAAACAAATCCTAGAGAAGGCAGCTGAGAATGCAACTTAGAAGAAAATATCAGCGGAATATTTTGCCCCTCCTTCCCAACCCAGGCTGTGAGTTTCACTATTTGGTCTGCCTTCAGAGTATAAGGGATTGAATTTTCCCTTGGTTTTCTTTTATTTCTTTCAGAAATAAATTTTTCAAGGTCTAATGGAGATGAATAATGGAAATGTAGCGTCTCGGGTATATTCATAACCAAATGAGTTGACTTCACTTCATTTGAAAATGTGGTATGAGTGTCATGCAGGTGATTAAGAAGTCTCTGGTATATGGCCAGTCATATTTTTCAGGTTTTCATGGAAATGTTTTCAAACATTAAATAGAAGCAGAGATATATTCATTTCTGCCTATTGATACTTCTGTATTTATACCTTCTGTTTAACAAACTGGCAACCAGAAAGTGAGTGAAAACTAACTGGACCGAGATGACTAATCACATGCCATGAGTAACGGTCAAAATGAATTGTGCCACTTCTATGAAAGCCACCTGTGCCAACAGTGAGTGGTTAAGAATTATGGTCCATGAGAAGATGCTGTTTTCTCAAAAGCCTGCTGAGGATCATTGTGTTCCCAAAGTTCAAGATAAAGCAGTCAGGTTTACTATGGAATTCTCTTTGGCTGAGTATTTGTAAACACTTAGGGATAGATCTCATCTGCTTCAGTCAAGGCTTGATTACAGAAAACTGTTTCCATAAGGCTCGACAGAAGAACCGGAACTGCTTGAGCTTTCAAAACATCCCTCTTTGCACATCTACGTCCAGAAATATCGATGTTGAAATTTGTGATTCAAATTCTACTAAATTTTTGTTTGGTGTTTAAATGATTTTTTGAAAACCCCAAGGGACTAACTATGGCCCTGAATCAGCTTGTAGACAATACAACTTTTGCTGGCTTCCCACTGTCAGAAGACATGTGAGTGTCTTGAATGTGATAAATATAGGGTCACAACAGCAACAGTCCTTTTCCTCAGCTGAGTTGATACACTAGTTCTATGCTTCTCAGAAATACTTTTAAAGAAGGAGAGAATTTTCTCATGTGAGATGAATTATCACTTGTACTGGTTTGTACCATAAAGTGTAAGAAAGTGTCCCTCAAGTTCAGTGAGTGAGCCATTCAAAGAAAGGAAAATACAAATGAAATAAATGCATAGCAATTATGTGTCAATAAATAAATCACATGGCTCTAAAATAAATCTTCTCTTTTAAAAATGGACTTACTTTTTTTTTAATTACATAAATTAGAACCAAGGATCAAATTAAAGAATTGTTAAGGAAAGTGCTGCCTTAAATCAGAACCATAAAAGTCAATGTCAGTAGAAAGAACTAAAAAGAGACACATGACACAGCACTAAAGTCCAGCTCTGGTATCAGAGTTACCAGAATTACTAGAGTGTGTCATTTCCTTCAGTAAAAAAAAGTCATGATTCACAACTACATAAACGCACTTTTCAGAGTGAAGGAAGGGTGCTCTTTTCTCAGTTTGTCAGATACTGTTCAGGTGTAAATCAAAATAAGTCTGCCGAAGCATCAAGAACAGCACAGATTTACTCTAGTAGAGGACAGAGTCCAAAATATTTGTTTTGCTATCTGAAGAAAAATAGGGCTAAATAAGAAAAATATCACTAAATGAATGTTGATATTTTCAATGTTTTAAATGAAATCGGTAGGTTCTTACAGAAGAAATGGACAATTCCTATTTAAAAGGGTTTTTTCTTTCTGCTTTGAGAGAGGGTCAGAGCATGGCTAAGAGAAGACTGAGAATGTTTCTCTTCACAATCCAGTCTCTATGCCCTGAGCTGCTGTGCTTCAAAGGTTTTATGGAGGAGGTGCCCACCAGCTTCTCTACACACGATAAAACAGATCCCAAAATGACAACTGACACCCAGAGTCTCAAGAGAAAAAACCTTCTGCCATCCATTGCTTTTCTGTCAGAAATTTTCCAGTTTGCACAAAAAGTTTAAAATACGTTTTCTAATAAACTATTTTCCAGAGTGTTTAAGGTTTGGTTTCGTTTTCTTCTACAAAGAATTACAGGTTTTAGTGGACATTTGGAGGTCAGCTGGTCTTAACAGCTGCTCAAAGGGCCAACCTAGATTATGCTTACATCCTGTAGTAGTTAACTCATCAACAACAAGAAGAAAAAGACAAATCTAAAATAAGTTTCAAATCTGATGTGCTGCAATAAAAAAAACTTACAACAAGCAGAAGAACTGATGAGGAAAGCTACAGAGTTAATCCCCAGATGTAGGTAAAGACATAATAAAGAGCTATAAAATGCCCGTGTTAACAAGATGTGCACTATATTGTAATGAGGACATCCTCCTGTAACATCATGAAAGATGTGTCCAAAGATATGGTGCGGTATTTCTAGGACTCAGAAAAGTATTTGTGCAAAACAATAATATATAACAGACTAATGCAGCAGCTGAGAGGCGTTAGCACATCACAGTTGTATAATGAGCTTGCACCATGTTGTTCCACCTCTAAAGCTCAGATTTGTCATCTTTTCATTTAATATAATAGGAGGGTTGTGTTGTTGTTTTGAGTTGTGAGGAGCAGAGCACTTATTCCATTTTTCTAAATGCAATTTTTTAACTGTTCATTAAATTATTACATTTTGTCCATTTTAAGCAATTTACAACAAACACAGTGCTCTATAAAGCATCAGGCACTTGAACCCTCCTATAGCTGTTGAAACCAGCAATTGTAACTTATTTACCAGAGCTATGGCTATGCTAGAAGCCTGAAAAAATCTGCAAAAAACTAGTAAATATTCAGATTTCCTTTTCTTGTTTTTCAAAACAGCCTTTATTCCTGGTCAAAGCTGAAAATAAACCCACAAAACAAGGGAAGACTTGTATTCAAATAGTGCATACATGCCTGTTAAGTGTTTTCTGTAAAGGATACTAAAAGATGTGAAAAATGTTTAGAAAAGAACTGTAGGGTTGATCTCAGGTCTGGAATAAAAATACCTTGCACTGACAGATTTGGAGCATACAATTTGTTGAGTCTGTCAAAAGAAACAGGAGATGGAACTTGATTATAGCATGGAACTTCTTTGACAGGAAGAAAGTAAGTTCCAAACACCTTTATAATCTGCAGAAAAAATAGATCAAGAAACAATGTTTGGAGACTGAAGCTAAACAAATTAACATTTAAAATTTCAGCATGTATTTTTTTCATTCAGCTTCCAAAATAAAGGAATTGTGTCATGTCTGTCTTATCTATCTATTCGTGCTTGAGCCTCTTGATAAATTGCCACCATGTTCACCACAGAAGTCGATTTATTATCTCAGAAGTATTGTCTCAGAAATTACAAAGCCTCTGCAAGCTGCCAGAGGAGAAAGACTGCGTAGATTCTTCCCAACAAGGGAAAGACACACACTCCGCTCCCGTTAAACACCAAAGAATCTCTACTGGAACGGCTGTTTATCCATGCTCCAACTATACAGAAAAGCTTCCATTACAGATAACATTCTACTAGACACTGGAGAATCCAAATTCGATACATAAATCCATAGGAACACATGATGTTGTTTCTGCTACTTGCAGAACTAACAGCTAAAGATGCGGATGATTAAACTGTGGAGCAAAATAAGGGAAGAAATGTACCACCTTAATTTATTACTATTTCCAATAAGATCACATCAGGTTAGGTTTTCTATGTACACATGGTAAGAGTTTTTCTCCTGAACAATCTCACATCTACACAGAAGAGAATATCAAAGAGTAGAGGAAAGGAATAAAGAAGCATCACAGTTGCAGAGTCATTATGTTATTAAAAAAGGCATAAGCTGTGCTTCTTGGAAACGGACCAGAAAAAGAGAGACTTTTTTTACCGCCCATCTCAGAGAGCAAGGACACAGGTTGAAAGCCTCAACTGTTCTGTTAGTCATGCACACCTCAAGACTGTGGTTGTACAGCCCATGTACTGCCCTCATTGCGCTTCCTAAATGCAGTGTATACCACTGAGCGTGATCAACCTGGAAACAGGCAGCGTCTGAAAAGGAAATGTGAGCAAAGAAGGCTTGCTGTACTCTTATGCTTATGATTTAACTTTGTAGTTAAATCATGAGTTATAAATTAATTAAAAGCTACTTCATATAAACAATAGGTCAATGACTAGGGCACTCACCTAGAAGGTGAAGGACATATTTCCAAATCTGTATTGCTCCTAATTTAGAACAAGGATCTGCACCTGACCTTTGCATGCCAAACAACTGTCCTAGCCTGTAAGTTGTAAAGGCAGATTCACCCCTTTCCTCTCTTTCAGGTGAAAACTGTATTGAAGTATTCCATGCAACTCTAGTAGTATCACCCAAGAAAAATCTCAAAGTAGATCTTGTCCTCAGAAGTGAAAGACTTGGTCTCAGCTTCCAAACAAATCTCCTGCTGCTAAGCTACTGGCTTAAATAGGCTGCTAACTTCAGTGTCTCACCTTCCTTACGGAAGGTCTGCTCTAGCTCTGAAGATGCCTTGTAGACGATGAGACAAGAAATGTCCCATTTGGGGATTTTACCAGGATTTGTAGATGTGGGTTTTACTGTATGGCTATGTGCAAACCAGTGCCAGAGAATGCACTTTATATTCCAGGTTAACTGATAGTAAAAGAAGAATTTTTAGTAGCATAGTGATACCTATATCTCGTACATGGGCCAAGAAGCCCACAGAGGTTGTTATGAATCACACAGATTCCCACTTGACACATCTCGAGGCATTCTTCAGTTTTGCACTGCATCACCTGAAATTTCTTGTCAAATTAATTCTCTGCTGGAATATCCATTGTTTCTGAGATACCGCTTTCCAAGAGGCAGTCTCCTGAAGTGCAGATGCTCTACGTTCACATTTTTTAAATTTTTGGCTCAGTATTTTACTACACTGAAATACATCCCCATGAATAAGCCAAATTTACTAGATAATCCAAATAGCCCTGGGGAGGCATTTAGTCCTCATCATTATCTGTCTATAAAGAGTCTTATCCATGCATTGTATCAACTCTAATCATAAATACATTTTAAGATCATTGAAGTTAATACTGAACAGCATCCAGCCTCATGTGAATACCATCAATATCCCTTGAAAACCCTTCGATCCATGATTCCCCTTGACAGTTGGTTTTTGGAATTTGCTTGTTAGTGAATTCTTAATCTATTTAATATGTGCTTGAATGACAATGGAAAATGATCATTTTTAATCAGAATAACATGCAGTACTAATTTAAAGGCCTTATACATTTTTATTAGAACTGAGCAATTACTTACCTCTGTCAAACAAACTTACATTTTTCTCGGAGTGAACTCAGCATCATCATACTCACAGAATTTATAGAGTTCCCTTACTCATTGTTATTAGAATGAACTGTAAAAAATTGTTTCTTGGGTGAGATGGATTGATCCAAAAAAGTCTTAAGTGGGCAAGTCTTCATTCCAAACACTCATTTATAGCAAGAGTAAACAGGTTTCATACCTGCTAACCTGCTAGACTGATGTTTTGTTTACAGCCCACTTTTTCATCTTTCAACATGGTTCACATACAGTTTAATGGGTCACTCACTGACTAACACTTAGGGAGCATTCCTGTTGGAGAACTGTACAATGCTGGAGTAAAAAATCTGTGCTTCTATGAAAAAAATGGATGTTTTAGAGCCTAAAGTGTTTTTTTTATTTGAGGTAGAGACTATTTAGCATTAATGTCTGGTCTTTTTTCCTTTGCCAACATAGTATTTGAACAAGCTTCTCTCACAAACCAGTAGGCTACCAAATACTAGTTCTAAGTCTTCCACTCACCTTGAAATGTATAAAGTGAAGAGAAATGTATCAGGAGAGCTTGAGAGAGAGCACAGCAGTAAAGGCAAAGAAATAGGAAGGTTTCAAATGTGAATTCTTGCATTTTGCTGGTCTAGGGCACTAGTAGTGCCCTCAAGCAAAAATGATTCCAGTCAATGGGAGAGTTGCCTGAACACACAATATAGGCTGCACAGTTAAGCCAGTTAGGCTCTAAAGGACATTATTTTAACAAAACATGATGGAGATTCTCATGAAAATTGAAAAATAACTAGACCACAAAGAACAACACATGAAAATTAAACGTCATAGTTAGCTACTTTTTTTTTTTTCTTTTTTTCCAGCTGTTTGCCCAGATTAACCCCCTTGGTTCACCATGATGAATTTTTTGAAAACATGAGCTGATATCAAATTATCAGCACTTTTTCTTCTCTGTTCATAATAATGTCCAATGAAAACTTCTGCTGGTATTTACAGTCACTAACAACAGCCAGAAGATTATTGGGGAATCTTTAAATTATTAACTGAAAAGAGGTCAGAAAACATTGTGCAGCACTCATCAGAGGCTGATTGGAAAGATCTGATGAGCATTAGTAAGGGTTAGGTCTGGTCCAAGTTGCCCTTACAGTGTAATCAAAGTCCTATCTTAAAGTTTTACCTCAGCTCTTACATGAATGACAGCAACAATCCATTTCCACATAGATTTGTAGCAAGATTGGATCCAAAAGACCAGAGCATTTGGAGCTTTCTTCCTCCTCTGATTGGGAGGCATCAGTTTGCTTCACAGACTACCGATTTCTCTGCAACAGTAGTTCCATTAATATCTGTCTCTTGTTAAAAGGTTGCACCCACCCCAGACAAGAACAAAATCAAACACAAGAGGAAATAACACTGAAGATCCATCTATGTGAATATTCTCTATTTTTTTTACAATAACAATGGAGAACAGCAGAAGCAATTGCTTCATGCTATCAGTTTGACATAGTACAAACCAAGTGGTTGTCGAAGAAATATAGTATTAGCTATCCAAGCATGCATTCAACCTAATATGTGCACTCATGTGCACTGGCAAAACACAGCACAGAAATGCAAACACAACTATTTGACAACTGGCAGTGTCTCATGTACACGAATGGGCACGGAGAAAAGTATGTTCAAAAATTCATTCAAGATTCTTCATTTTGCTCTTCTCTTCAACACCGAGTTAACAGGTGTTTATGACCCTCCCAAAGCAATGTACATAAATACTCACAGAAGAGGCTTTGGTTGCAAAAATGTTCAAAGATAGGACGGTACTACACAAGAATGTTCATCAGACCTTCCATGTTTCTGAGATACAAATGTAGGACACAATTATGGTAAGTGAAAAGGACAAAGAAAATACTCAGGTAGCGAAATCAAAATGCTGTGAATTTTATTTTTTTTATATCAATAAATTCTGCAATATTACTTTCATAATTTTTATTGTCTGTGTAATTTATCTACAATGACATAAATTAAGTAACACTAAGTGAACAAAGGGAAAGCTATAGATGTCATCTATCTGGATTTCGGTAAAGCTGTTGAGTTGCCCTCCTACAAATCCTTCTCTCTAAATTGGAAAGATATGGATTTGATGGATGGACTGTTTGGTGGATAAGGAATTGGCTGGATGGTCACATCCAGAGGATAGTGGTTGATGGCTCAATGTCCAGATGGAGATCGGTGACAAGTGGTGTCCCTCAGGTGTCTGTACTGGGACTAGTGTTATTTAATATCTTCACCAATGACATAGAGAGTGGGATTGAGTGCACCCTCAGCAGATTTGCAGATGATACCAAGATGAGTGGTGCAGTTCACATGCCAGAGGGATGGGATCTGATCAAGAGGGATCTGGACAAGCTTGTGAAGTGGGCCTTTGTGAACTTCATGAGGTTCAACAAGGTCAAGAGCAAGCTCCTGCAGCTGGGTCAGGGCAATCCTCAGTACCAATACATGCTGGATGATGATGGGATTGAGAGCAGCTCTGTGGTGAAGGACTTGGGGGTACTGGTAAATGAAATACTGGATATGAGTTGGCAATGTGCACTCACAGCCCAGAAGGTCAACTGTATCTTGTGCTGCATCAAAAGAAGTGTGGCCAGCAGTTTGAGGGAACTGATTCTGCCACTCTATTCTGCTCTGGTGAGACCTCACTTGGAGTACTGTGTCCACCACTGGAGTGTCAGTGCAAGAAGCACATGAACTGGTTAGAGTCGGTCCAGAAGAGGGCCGCAGAAATTATCGAAGGACTGGGACACCTCTTGTATGAGGAAAGGCTGAGAGAGTTGGGATTGTTCAGCCCAGAGAAGAGAAGGCTTTGAGGAGACCTTATTTCAGTAGTTAAAGGGGGTCTATAAGAAAGATGGAAACAGTCTTTTTAGCAGGGCCTATCATGACAGGAGAAGGGGTAATGGTTTTAAAGGGGCGTGGCATCCTTTGATATCGTAATATCTCCATAGAGTAAATAAGGTTTTATGTGGATATATTTGGTAATAAACCTGTTAAATACTCATCAATCTCCGTGGTTGCCTACGAGCTTTTTGGGGTAGTATCTCGCCTTGCCCTAGATCCTCTTCCCTTTTGGGAGGCGGCACGGACGCTTGTGCCCGGACTGCAACAGTCATGCACCTGAGTTGGGGCAATGTCAAATACAAATACTAGCTGGGTGATGAGTGGATTTTGAGCAGACCTGTGTGGAAGGTCTTGGGAGTGTTGGTGGATGAGAAACTCAACATGACCCCACAATGTCACTTGCAGCCCAGAAGGCCAATCGCATCCTGGTCTGCATCAAAAGATGTGTGACCAGCAGGTTGAAAGTGGTGACTGTCCCCCTCTACTCTGCTCTCATGAGATCCCACCTGGAGTACTGTGTCCAGCTCTGGAGCCCCCAACATATGAAGGGCATGAACCTGTTGGAGTGGGCCCAGAGGAGGGTCACAAAGATGATCAGAGGACTGGAACACCTCTTGTATGAGGACAGGCTGAGAGTGTTGGGGTTGTTCAGCCTGGAGAAGACAACTCTCTGGGGAGACCTTATAGCAGCCTTTCAGTACCTAAAGGGCCTAAAAGAAAGCCAGAGGGACTTTTTGCAAGGGCATGTAGTGATAGGACAAGGGGTAATGGCTTTAATCTGAAAAAGAGTGGGTTTAGAGAAGATTTAAGGAAGAAGCTCTTTACTCCAAGGGTAGTGAGGCATGGGAACAAGTTTCCCAGAGAGGCTGAGGATATCTGATCCCTGTTCAAGGTCAGGTTGGATGGGGTTTTGAGCAACCTGGTCTAGTGGAAGGTGTCCTTACCCATGTCAGGGAAGTTGTAACTAGATGATCTTTAAGATCCTTTCCAACCCAAACTCCATGATTTTACAGATTCCAAAAAATAAATAAAAATACTTTGACATTTTAACATTTAAATTTTAACTGGACAAGTTGAAGCGGAAGGAAACTTTACATTATTTTCTTTTTAAGTTAGAGAAGGGATTTTTGCACTGTTTTTCATATACTCTTGTCATTTACTACATTTCTGGCTTTTGTTTCTGTCTTTGAAAAAACGAAAGAAATTAACAGGGTAGACTTCCAGCATTTAATTGCGTCTATTAAAATCCACTCTGACATGTAGAGGTAAAAAATAACAAAATAACCTTAAAATTCAAAAATATATAAAAATATATATGAAAAGTTCATTCAGATTGTCATCTTTTCTCTAGACCCAATAGTAATAGCAGAAGGAATTCAATGCCATACATTCCTGGCTGCTGTAACTCATTTGAATCAATAGTGCTATGGTGGCAGAAAAATACCATATGTGACATCTATTCAAGTTAATGCTAATTAATTCTGGTTTATATTTGTCCTGTTTGTCCTGGTTCGGCCAGGATAGGGTTAATTTGGTGCAGCCAGGCTATTCTATACCATGCTGACATCATGCCCCAAGGCTAGTTCCGGTTCGGGGCCAGTTCCGGGTTCAGCAGGAGGGCTTTGGCATGTGTGATCACTCCACTCCCTCTCTTTGTCCCCCGTATTGCCTATTTGTGCGTATTGCCTCTTTCTTACTGTTGTTATTGCTTTTGTTACTGCGATTGTTAATGTCGCGGTCCGGGCACAAACGTCCGTGCCGCCTCCCAAGGAGAGGGGATCAAAGGTAAAATAAGGAAAGAGAACCTCCCGTCAACTCCTAGGCATGTATAGAGATTGAGAGAGTGTTAAATAGGTTTATTATCAGATATATTTACATAAACCGTTTCTACTCTAT
>JAVSBS010018641.1:64797-99313 GCA_033124195.1 Coracias cyanogaster | reverse complement strand
GGACTAGATGATCTTTGAGGTCCCTTCCAACCCCTAACATTCTGTGATTCTGTGAAATGACTTTTGGAGCTTGCGAGAGCCGGTTGTGCAATGTGATTTCTAGAAGCTATAAGTGAAGACTGCATCTAAAGCAAAGGGGTGCAGTGCAAGTTTCTTGTCGTTGCGAATAAGACTAGCAGGAGGGACTTGAAATTTTGATAAATTATTTAGTCTCAAACAAGATTTCCTGTCGCTGCAAATGGGCTAGCAGGGGAGGCTTGACATGAACACAAGTGTTTTGTGCTGAAAGCTTTCGTTTGACAGCAGGCCCTGAAAATACCACTTTTGGAGATTGCGAGAACTGGTTGTGCAATGTGATTTCTACACGACCTGGTGAAGACTCCAGGCTAAAGCAAGGAGGAGCAATTCAATTTTCTTGTGGCTGTAAGTAGGCTAGCAGGGGAGGCTTGAAATGAACACAAGTGTTTGGTGCTGGCAGCTTTGGTTTCGGAGCAGGACCAAAACATATGACTTTTTCAGCTTGCGAGAGCTCGTTGTGCAATGTGGTTTCTACACAGAAACCTGTCGCCCCCAGCTAGGAGCGTTGCAGAAAGAAGACGAGCCATTCCAAACTAGCGCCACACTGAAGAAGCCGCGTAACTCTAAACTAGCGCCACACTGAAGAAGCCGCATGCTACCGCCGAGTCTGCTGGCCGAGCGTCGTCGACCTCATCATCGTCATACGCCGGAGAAAGATAGAAACCGACATCTACACACACGCACACACCACACCACACCAGGTTGACTAAGGGGGAGTGAGTGGGTAGGCATGGCGTGCTTTGATATCGTAATATCTCCATAGAGTAAATAAGGATTTATGTGGATATATTTGGTAATAAACCTGTTAAATACTCATCAATCTCCGTGGTTGCCTACGAGCTTGTTGGGGTAGCATCTCGCCTTGCTCTCGATCCTCTTCCCTTTTGGGAGGCGGCACGGACGCTGGCGCCCAGACCGCGACAGGGTAGATTTTGACTAAATATAAGGAAGAAAGTTTTTACAATGAGGGTCACTGAACAGGTTGCCCAGAGACATGGTAGCTGCCCCATGCCTGGAAACCTGATCTAGTTGAAGACATCCCTGCTCACTGCGGGGGGGTTTGGACAAGGTGACCTTTAAAGGTGTCTCCCAACCAAAACCATTCTATGATTCTATTAATTTATGGAGTTAGATTTAGCATCAAAATGGAAGCTGATGGACAATTTCTTTTAATATGTTTTCATGGGACCATTTTCTCAGGAGGTATTCATGAACTGATATTGAAAGATCTGTGTCAGGCTGGTCACAGGGAACTGTCCCAGTAAGGTCCACTCTTCTTGTGGAATTATATGAATAGTAAGAAAGGATACTTGGCACAGACTCTGTGAAAATGTTGTAAACGACTGATAGAATTTTGAGCTGTCTTTACAGGCCATGGCAAGAAGTCTAAGGCAATGAATGACCAGGGCTATTACATTTGGTATTGTCCATTTAGGCTAGATTTCTCCCCATGGGCTGACTATGGGGCTAGATTTGTGACAGATTTCTTGTTCCTTTTTCAGTTAATTATCACCATTGACCCACAACGTTGAGTTTTGTAAATTTTTCAAAATAACATTTTTGCCTGTACTTTTTATTTTTTAAAGTTTTCATGGAAAAATATGAGTTTTTGCTAAACTTACTGGGTTTTGGTTTCCCATTCTCTCTGTATGTGAAAGCATTCTCAGATATTTTCCTTTTAGTAAGTTTTCTGTTAACCTATGAATTTAAGTCAGAATGCTTTATAGACAAGTCTTACTTGGTTAGTTATATTGCAGTAAACTCACTTTGCTATGTGATTAAAAAATAAATATTAAGCCACCTTAGTCCCAAGATATATAACTATATTATTGGTGGCTATTGTTTGGTACCTGACCTTAGAAAAGGATAGCTGATTTTGTTATTCCAAATAAGTATAAATAATTCAAGAGTATGTTTTTCTAAGCAGGTTATTACCAATAAAGATGTAGCTTTTAAGACAGCCTTTAGTATAAAATATGTATGTGTGTCACATATAATATTAACAGGTACCCAAAATTGTTAGTGTGGCACTGTATTACAAAAAAAAAAAAAAAATTCTGATATGAAATTCTGTATTAGAAGAAATGTGTGAAAGTGGACTGCTTTTTACTATAACTGTATCTTTTTTCTCTTCATGGGAATTTAAACAATCCTCAGTGGAAGAGTTTAATGATGTTTTGCCTTATTGTTATAAGTTTAGAGATAGCAGGAGAAAATAAGAGCTTGTCTCACAGAAAGGGAAAAATCATGTCTCACTGGAAGGGAAAATAAGCATATTTGCCATCGAGAGGACAATCTGCTATTTCATTCCTTTGATGCAGCTCATATTATGATGGTCACAATGTCAGGATTAATTAGACCAGAGGGTGGTGTAAGTGCCAAAAGAAAAAGTTGCTGTACATCTGTTCTAATTTATCTCATAGATGTTCCTTCAGCGAGTAAGTGAAGAATGTGGCTTGGGCCATCTGTGACCCAGTTAGAAAGAGGAGGACGGCTTGTTGCCTTGTGGGTGCCAGGACAGGAGTTGTGACAAAAAGGTCAAAGGATGGTCTGAAGAGTGTTGGTGAATTTCTGCTTGTTGCATACAAACCCCTGACTGGAGAGACGTAGGAGAGGCTCTCAGGCAACCTCAATGACCTTGAAAGGGAAACTAAAAACTGGGTCTTCTCAGGTAATCCTCTCAAGGATAATCTTCAGTTTGTTAGCAAAGGAATAGACATATTGATAAGTGTCTGTTTATTGATGTAGAAAGCCAGTTAGAATCCCTATGGGAGGAAGAAAAAGTATCCTCTTACATCAACTTTTAACAGGGCTTAAGACACTCAATAGGAAAGAAGGAATGATGGTAGATGATTCTTTATAAAGATTCAATACAAGTTTTATATTGACCTCTACTTTCAATATAAATTTTAGACAAATGGGAAGGAGGTGCTTTACAACATAATATATTGAACAATGACCAAAAGCTGTGTGTGTTTAATTGGCTGTCTATGAATTCAAAAGAACACATCAGACAAGATGAGCTAGGCACAAATTCCACATGTGGTTTTAAAACATTGGGTCATATAGAATTTGTGGAATGATGCTTAGGAAAATAGTAAAATCATAGACAACCTGAATATATTTCTCACATGCAGCTACCTTAAAGGTACCAAAATTCAGTTAAACTGGGCCAGCAAAAATCTGTGTTTTATCTGGTAATTATCTGGTCAACACAAAAAAAGGATTGGAAAACAGTAAGTTAAAAAAAAATAAATAAAAGAATAAACTCTTCAAGAGTTGATGAAGTGATATATAAATAGCCAACTGGAGATGAGTTTGTAATAAGCAATAATGGCCATCATAAGTCAGTGTAGTTTTCTGTTGAATAAGCTAAGAGATCATGTCCTGAGTTTTTAGCTTTCCTCCACATGCCAGGAAAGAATTTGAGAGGTGTAATTAACAATCATGCTTCTACAGGGATTAGCTAAAGAGAAGAAAATGGTACAGGGATGGAAAGGAATAAGCTAACTAACTAATAAGCTAAGTGCTGTAACACCAATAACGGAAAGCCAGGTACTCAGCTTTGTCAAAAAAAAAAGGAAACAAAAAAAAGAGAAGTAGAGTTTTTAATAAGGTATCCATACAAATGAGCATAGCTATGGAAGAACAAGATTCATAACACTAAAGGGTATGAATAAGCGTGGGTAATAGCAGAAATTATTTGAAGCAGCAGGAGATATAAGAATGAGCATTGTAAGAAAGTGTCCCACAAGTGGAGACTATGAAAGTGAAGAATGGCCTCTTCAGGAGCTGCCAAACCATCTCTCTATAAAAATCTCCAAAGAAAGCATTAAAAATACAGTCTGATGGAGCTAACAAGCATTCATTACAGGCAGCTAAGGTAAATAACACATACCTAGAGGTCATTTCCACCAGTAATTTTCTATAGTATTTCACTTAATTGAACTAATGAAAAGTTTGAACTTTCATTCAAAAGCACATTGAAACAGATAGGCTTAAAATTGTTCCAGGAAGGTTTTGCTTATCTCTTAATTTGCTTTACTAGTACTACTGGGCAAAAGGATTACCAAAATATTCTAGTCAAAGAAAGAACTGGGAATAATCTCTTGGGTCTTTTCACAGGCTCAGAGGCACAAAACAATCCTGACTTTTTTCATGAAGATCCCAAACTTGCTCGAACCCCAGCAGTTCGGAATTACTATGTTATTGTTTACTTCCTAATGTCTGCTTATGCATCAATAGTTATAATGGAGAGAGGTTGATAGAAAGCTGAGGTTTAGTAGCAACCCAGCAATTAAATTGCACAACTGGTCTTTGTTCTACTCTTCCCTGGTGGTTAAAATCCTGTTCATTAATCTGCATGTTGATTATAGAGCCTCCGTGATATTGATCTATGTTTCACAGTCCTGTGATTGCAGGAACATGTAGTTGCCACAGGCAGCTACAGTGCTGCATACACTTTGAAATAATGTTGAAATATTTAAAACCAGAAAAAAAAAATAAAAAGGAAACAAACAAACAAATAGAAAATAGTGGTCTGATTTGAGTTTATGTACTTTTGCCATTGCAATGTTTTATTTTTCCCTCCAGTTGCTATTGATACAAAGAAAAATTAAACAAATTTAGACAAAAGAGAAGAAAACAAAACAAACAAATAACCCCAAACCCTTAGAAGCTGATTGACTTAGGGAATTTCACAAAGAGTATTCTGTAAATGTTGAACTAATTTTGTCTTTAACACAACTTCGTCCTCTTTTTCAAATACTTTTGTGTGGACAAGTACAAGGAAGCTTAGCATTTGTCATTTATTCTCTAAGATATAATGAATGCATTTCTCTTCCTCCTGTGTCCCAGTTCCATATTCTGAATCTTCCGTATTGTCATTTGAATTTGCTCTAATGTAACAATTGTTTAGATTATCTTTGTTTATTTAAGGAATGCACACTCAGATGGAATAGTCCATCTGTGAATTCATCCATGCTTCTTGTGTTGGGCAATTATCCTGTCAGCTGTATTCTTTGCATCTATACCACCAGATACTATATCGGAGGTGAAAGCTCCCAGCTGAAGGAGGCCTCACATCCTACCTGGAAGAAAATCCAAAGTGATGTAGGAGAGACATTATATATATATGACTATAGAAAGAGACAGAGAAGGTGTTATTGAAGATATGCAGGAAAGGAGAAGGTGTATCTTAACAAGAAGGCTTCCTCGAAAAAGCATGTAACAGCAAAAGAAAAGCAGGGTGAGTGTAAACAGTGTGTGCACCTCAGGAGCCCAACCCTGTCCCTTTGAGAGATGGGACACTGTGTCAGTGACTTTCCTCCAGTGAGGCAGAGAAAAACACTTCTCAACTATTTTTCTTCGACGTCTCTCTTGTGATGAAGAGGGCGTCACTGCAAAGAAGAAACAAATGTTGCTGAAAGGAGAACAGAAGGAAGAAAAATGACTGGAGAGAAGAAAGCGACTTATGGGGGGGAAGGGAGGAGGAGGGGGGTGAGAAGAGAAGCATGAAATGAATAGAAGAAACAAAGTACAAAAACAAAGATGCGAAAGTAACACTAACCAGAGGATGGAATGTTTTTCTGCAATATACATCTTTAAAAATGAAGAGCAAAACAGATGGACTACAAAATCAGTTTGATTACCAGTAGACTATCTATAATAACTTACTAGCCCAGTCCTGAAACATTAATGCATTCACATCCTGGGGATTTTTCTGTCATTTTAAACACTTTTTTCCTGCCTTGAATCAGGAACAAGCTGAGAAATCTTTTTTTTTTTTTTTTTTTTTCAAATTGCTAATAATACAGTCAATAACCACTAAGTTACAATGCAGATGTGAAAAATTTGGGTTCGTGTTCTTGGTTTTACTGCTTTTGTGCAGAGATTTGTTCAAGGCTGTCATATATTTATGTGAATGTTCTGTAAATATAGTCCACATACTATGAGAACCTTACATTAGTCTCTTTCAGGGTGACTACTTGCAAAGATTATTTAATATCTTCTGTTGGTGTGATTCTATTTCATATGGATTTAAATTATTTTAAATATGCACTGGGTCAATAGCTACGTGAAAGCTCTGTCTCGCTTGCAACAAAGCTAATAGTTGAGGTGGTTTAAGACCATCTTAATCACTGCTTAACTTGATACTTCACCAGGGATTGTGAATCAGGCTTGATTAAAGTGAACCCATACCTTGGCCACTGGAGTTTGTAGCTTGACATCTTAATACCAGCAACCTTTGGCAGAGAGACAGGGCAGGCAACTGTGGACAGCAGCTTCTTATACTGCCAAAGCTGGATCCACCAGAAATTTTCTGAGTGTTAATCCTTCACCTGGTGGTAGTGGTACTCACCTAAGAAGGGACAATCCCAAGTCATATCACTTCCCGAGTTAAGCAGAACAGATATTTACCCCTTGCCTTGCTCACAAAAGTGTCCTGTGTTTGACAGTGTCCAGTTCTGGCTTTTCACTACATTTCCTGTGGATCATTGAAAATTTTTTAAAAAAAGCAATGTGTTGAAACAGATCAAAGTCCATTGTGTGTTTACACTTTAGAGAGGGAGTGTGTCTTGTTTTCTGCTTTCTGCGCAGCTCCTGAAGCATACAGACACCTTGAGCACAACAACAGACATCTCTAAAGGAGCCGGAGATTTTCTCTGACAGTATTTTTGTTATCAAATGTCTGGCTGTACTTATTTTTCATTCACTGACTGCTTGATTCATTGCCAGTGGTTCTCTGCCAGTGGAAACATCCACCTCAGTGGATGGCCAACAACACTATGGCTTTAAACTCCAGCCAGATGTAACAGAGCTTAGCTGATAGGAGCTGCCTGAAAACACACAGGGTCATCTCATCTCCTGGGTGCAGTGAGCACCATGGCTGGAAGCACCGAACCCTGAAGGGGCTTTCTGCTGCCAGAAACTTAGTGGGTCTTCCACCCACCACTAATGAGCTTCTTAAATATACACTCGGTTTTGGCTCTCTCCCACTAATTACATTTTTCTCTATTTCTAGATATCGTCATTTCCATGCCTGAGTTTTCTACTTCTATTCTGCATTTGTTTTAGCCAGTTCCTGCCTCCTGTTCATTTTAGTCTGTTTTATTTTGCATTTTCATTACTTTTTCCTCAGAGGTAATTTCTTTGTGATGTTCTGTATTCAGATATTCTTATTTGTTTTCCTAGTATTTGTTTTATGAGTCTCAACTTTTTTTAAATTTTCTTACTATTGCTTCCATTCTTTTACTCTTACTGCCATTTCCATCATCCTGACCTTACCGTTTGGACTGCTGCTCTCAGCTTCTAGAGCAACACTTCCTCCTGGCTTTGATCCTAAATTACCTCTTTCATATGAGGCTCATTCAAGTGTCATTTGGAATTCAGATTTCCTGAGCTTGATATTGCAAGCCCCAGAGTAGTTCTTGAGAAAAGAAAGGCCACTTGAATTTGATTAAAGCCAAAAGGGTTGGAGAAGCATGCTGCAAGTTGTGTGTTGCTGCACGGATCAGCCCTGCAGAGCTGTCCCTGTTTCCCCCAGCTTGGCAGAAGTGCCCTGCCATTTTACAGCTGCTAGTAAGCTTCTGACTCCCACTTCCAGCAGCAACCTGTGGGGTAAGGCTCTGAGCAACATCAGAATGGTTGGCAGAGTCTGGCCCCTCTGAATGCAAGCACATGAGATGTTTTACCTTGGCTGTTTTCTCGCTCCTGACAGGTGCAGCTTCCACTTCTCTACATTTCATCTTATCCGTGCTCTGTGCTTTGTATTTGATCATACAGCCTCTCCGTGATGATGCATTTTATTCATCCTTTTATTTATTATTTTAAATCCATTTCAAAAAGCCCAGGCAGACTTATACCCAGAAGGTTGATTCACCATCTGTTCAAAGTGGAAAACATCAGGGTAAATAAAATTTGGGTAAGGAGGCTCAGAGTAAACAGGCCAAATCTTTCTAAAATGTTGGAGGTGACAATGCATCTTAATTGTCCAGTTTTCTGTGTATTGAGTACTGCCGTTTGCTTTGAAAGTTTTGTCAGTTCTTAATTTTACACCCTTTCTTTCCTTTCAGGCTTAGAGTATAGGAGACACCTATGACTGAGAGATCTAAGGAGGGAGGAAGGAGAGTTAACAAGTTGAAGGCATGGGCTTTACATAAAAGCTAGTGTTAAATATTTTTCCACATCAAAACACGAAGAATGGGCACTGAAATGACCTAAATATCTTTTTTACAAATAAGTGCCTTAGGGCTAGTGGATTTTAATCTCACATGTGCACTGCACGTGGTTGTCTATCTCAGAAAATCTCATTCTCTTAAATGCTTGCACATGTGAAGGGCTAAATTTTTATGCATTTTTCTGGAGTTTTGTAACCAGACTCTGATTTGCAGGCTAAAGAAACCGAATCTTTATTTACCCAGAATTGCCTTTCAATTGTTTACCTTTTAAGGGGTGTTTCAGCCCCAGAATTGAGAGGATTAAGTTCACCCCTTAATTATTGCAAGTGACCAGGCATTTATCTTCCAGTCTCTACCATATTGAAAATCATGTAATTTACTTGATAATTTTAAAAAAGATAACAATATGTTCCCCTGATAAACATACTGTCTATCCTTCCTAACACTAGGGAAGCCAGTCAGGAGAAGTTAATTGCCTAGACCCGACAGTGCAGAGAACGGCATTAATAAATGGGGTGTACTGGCTTGTATAAAGGACAGATGTGAGTTTTCTGCTCCACTGTACAATGAATTAATTCCCTCTCTTTTCCACTTTTTCTCAATTTATATATCACAGTGACCATTGAAGAGCTGCATTTACAGTCACTTTGGAAAAGTGTTCCCAGAATAAAATCCTGGGCACACCTTTTGCTGCGTGGCCACATCCTTATTCTTCAGTCCTAATCTCCAAGTCAGATCAGTCTGGAAAAATACTGCAGTCTGAGACGTTAGTGAAATCTAATCTGAAGATGGAAAGAGCTGAGCAGTAAGGATGCGGCAGGTTTGCAAGCTGACCCATGCCTCATCTCACCTGCTGTCGTCTAAAAACACCTTCTCTCTCTACCCCTCTCTCCCCTCTGTATTACCACTTGTTCCTATGGAACAGGGATCAGATTTCTGATCTGTCTTGCAGCCCTTTCCAAACAAATTTGCTGCAGAGGAAAAGGTAGGATCCAGAAAACATTCAAAATGGGGTTTGGCAAGTCAGGTGGTGCTTCAAGCAAGAGCGACTCCTGGCAGAGACTGTGTAACTGTCAACTGTGCAAACAGAAAGTCGTTCAGGGCTCTCTGGCTTCCTGGTTTCTGACCCCCAGAGCTTGTGCTGCAATTGAGCTAGTCCAGGGGGAAGAAGGGAGCTGGCATGACTAACAGAATGACAAGGTTACTGTGGCTGAAAAAAAGAGAGCCAGCAATGGCATGGGCAGAGAGCCCCAGCTTCCTAAACCCATTCCTAAAGATGCACATTATTGTGGACAGGAAGGATGTTAACTCACAACATATTGGTTACTCTGTTGGAATTTCCTGCATGGATGCTGATAGCCAAAAGGAAATATGGAAGAGGGCAAATATCATCATACTGACAGGAGGGTTTACAAGCACCTAGCTACGTACTGTGCGGTACTGTCATGTCCAAAGCCAAAGTCATTATCAGATCTGTTACCATTTCAGGTTTCAACCTTCTTCTTTTAGAATTTTTCTATCACTTTAAAAGGCAGGACTATGAACTATTACCCTTTCCCTGTTTGTGTCACTCACTAATCTGTGCTTCTGAGCTTCCACATGAAAGCAATCAGGCAGTATTTAGAAATATGTTGCTTCAGTAAGTGTATGTTACTTCAGTTAAGTGTACTTTTTTCAGAAAAATAATTTGTTTAATATTATAAAGACCACTCAGTGTGATATGTGGAAGATTTATGCAGACTTGGGAGTTATGTAAGCAGAAATTGTATATCATGAGAGTTGTATATATATATACACCCCCTCCATAGTATTTTTAAGAAGTCACCTACATTTTTAAACATCTCCTTTTAAAGTTTCTACTCACTGGGGACAAGTTGTATCATTCAACTGATAATTTCACATTGATTTATGCATCCTACCACTCCAATCTACTGTTCCTCATCCTCTTGCCATGGTAAGTCTGTGTGATCCTGCTGTATATCTGCAAGCTAGATAAGGTGTACAGAATATGGTTTGAAGCATTCACACTACAGTGCTCTTCCACAATCACTCAAGATGTAATCTAAAGTCCAGCAAAATCAGTGGGACACTTGACAATTAATTTAGTGAGGTCTGGATCAGCCAATATGTACAAAGACTCTAAAAAATGTATTTGCAAAGCAGTTGCTGAAACTGTTTCAAGACTCGGCAGTGAAAATATGAAAAATATTTGATCGCACATTTTTCATCAAAACCAAACAAACAAAAAAGACAAATAATAGGCCAGAAACAAACAGGATGTCTGAATTTCATTTTAACTTGAAATTTTTTAATAGAGAATGTTACTCCACCAAAAGGTATACAGAATCCATACAATAGAATACTGTAGCAATCAGAGTACTTTAATTAAATGTTAAAGCCTGTGTCAAAAATGCATGGAAAGCTTTTCAATATTACATTGGACTTTCCCATCAGGACTATCTTGTCCAATGCAACATGTATTATTTCATTAAAATTTAACACATAGCCCTCCTTTCACTGCCCCATCCCTTCCTCTTTGCTGCTATCAATGTAGTACCGCTAATGCTAAGATTTTCTGATGTAAGAGGGCTTAAACTCACACCTCCTGAGGGTGTCCAATTAAAGAACTGCGGTCATAATTTCTCATTCTACAGAGGAAATATGATCATATCTCAAAGATCATCCTTCTTATCCTCTCATTAACACATAAAGAAATGCATAGACTAATACAATTACAAACACTGGCTAATCTGTATTGTTTTCTTTCCCTTTCACAGACCCTTTGGGAATGCTACTGTTTTATTCTATATCTTTTTATATCCAGGGTTTTTTTTCTCATTTACAATGAGATTGAGTTCATCTTTTGCACAAATATGTTATTTACAGTGTTTGGGCTCTTTGGAAATTATGTTCATTTTGAACTCTATAGCTTCTTAGCCCCTGTACACTTTAGAGTACTTGCTTGACATACACACAAGCACACACTTATATACAAGGAGAGAGACTTTAGCTTTGCTATATAATGGTAGAAAAGGAGTAAATATTGACATTCTAGTAATTCCCAAAGTCTCCAGCAAGGACTGACAAGCTGTTGTAACTTGCATTGTACAGAAAAGAAAATTTAATTGCATCATACAGAAAAGAAACAATAGAGTTATCCCCCATCCCCAGGCAATATGTGCACTATAACTGAGCAAATGCATCAGTGGGCTCTTTCATGTTCAGTGGTGCAATTACATCCCATATTCTCAGAATGCAAACAATTATAGTGCATATAATATACAGTTTTATATTAAAAAAAAAAAAAAAAAAAAAAAAAGACTAAAAGGCACCTCTTGCCAAAACCTGCAGGATATTGTCTGTAGTATTGCACTCTATAGCACTTTTTTCCAAAATAAGTAGATGGAGTCTTTATAAAATGATTTTGTATACTTCTAGTGCTACAGAAAAGACCTTACCTTCTTGCTGTGCCATCCTGCTAAAAAAGAAAGTGTAAAAGCATAGCATTTATCTTACTCTTATGATACGTTTGTCATTACAATTATAACTTCCTAGTCTACTTCTGAACCATACTTTTCAATTGTTACCATAATTACCACCATTTTTGTGCACTTTTTTCCTTGTCAGGAATTGGAGAGCTCTTTTAGGCAGCCTTTACTGTGGATGAGCCCATGCCATCAGAAAATTTAGCTCCCCAGCTCCTTCCCAGATCTTACACACCCTGTATCTATGTGCCCTAGGTCATTCTCCAGCTCTCTTTTGAAGTGAAACAACTTGGGAACGGGAGCCAGGCTGGGATACAGTCTACACTTCATAAGCACAATCAGTAAGCTTTGGCTACTTCAGCCCTCAAAACCTAGCCCAGAAGGCCCTGCACCCCTCAAATCCACCCTACATCTCCCTGCCATGCCCTAGAGCACACAGCACACCCTAACAGCATCACTACAGAAAAGAAAATAATAGCAGTCCGACAGGCTATAACACAACCCTTGCACTGTTCCACACTTTTCTTTGAACTGAAGAAAACACACAAAGCAAGCAAGCAATTATTTCCTGAGGCCATAAGAACACTACCCAGAGCCCAAAGATGACATAAGCCCAGTCTACAGAACAATGTGAATGAATATAAAAATATGTTATGATTTGACCTGGGAGCTAGACACCATTCCACAGAGCAGATACCTTTTAGCAGTGTGGACGTAGCCTAGAGGTGGAAGATGTCTGTACAGCATCATCCAAGATGAAGGTTGATGTGAAGGTTGAACTGTTGACTGAATTATCTCCCACATAAGCATCTTAAAACAGCTGCATAGGCTGTCTGCTGTGAAAAAAGGTGGAGATTTTCTGCAAGGCCCTTAGATACCGGCAGCTTCAAAATTGAGTCATCGCCCTCAGAGGTAACATCTGTGGAAAAAAAAATTGCAGTCATAGAAATGTCACTTCAGTATTTGACATCATTTATTTCCTCCTGAATCTTTTGCTGAGAAAGCTCTGAAGGGGCTCAGGACCTTGCCTCATCTATGCCCTCATCTAGGGAAGTATCAGTCATGGAGATTGCTCTCGGTGGTAAGCAAGACTGTCTTCTGGCCCAGAGTGAAGGAGCAAATCCAGAGTGAATTCTGGAGTGACACCTGTAATATCTGCCACAGCTCAGGAAAGGACATCATTGAGATTTGGAGTCACAGGCACAGTTACATCAGGGGAGAAAGAACTCTCAGGGGAGGAATAGTTCTCAGGGTCTGCATGTTCTCCTGCCAGCAGCATGGGGGTAAATCTTAGGAGACACAATAGCACAGGCAAATGAACGGGTAAATACGTAAATATTTGCAGAGCATTACACAGTTTTTCCATATGGCTGCTGTCTTATCTCCATCACACAATCAGGACTGATTTTCCACTACATTTAAAGACTAGAAAGAGACAGCTTTATAAGAGATGATCACAAATAATCTCTGATAGCAGCTTCTTGGCTTGCCTGGTACAAGCAGGCCACTTACAAGACCTGGATCCCATTCTGGTAGGAACTACGTGAGCAACAGGATAAGCTGAAGTCCCTAACCACAGCAAATCATCTGACAAGGGGAGACAGAGAAATGACAGGGCAAGAAACAAACGCTTAGAGACATTAGTTTATTTGAAAGAAACAGCCAGATTATTAGTGGAAAAAAGTGGAGGCAGAAGCTGAGTGTCTCACCTTGATGCAGTGTCCTATCCTACGCTTGATGCAATTTTCAGTGCATTCATAGCTTAAATGAGTAAATATATTCCATTAAGATTAGTAGCTCACAGATGTGCCAAGGTGTTATTGAAGAAAGTAAGGTTGCCATGGTAAGCACACACACTTTTTCTGTGCAGTAAACAAATAAAATCCAGGTAATGTCTTCTGTGAATATTATTGTTTCTTGAAGATTCAGGAACAAAGATAGTCTTATCTCTAACTACATAAAAAAAAAGACAAACACTACTTATGTTACTACTGGAAATGACCAATAGTTAAAATAAAAAAATCATTGGCATTTTCTATGTCTCATTTCAAGTACTTAACTGAGAGAAAATGGAAAACTGGGGCTTGGGGGTTTATTTTAAAAGTGTGAATAACTAAAGGTTTTGAGTAATTAATGTCAGTTAGGCAAATCAATACTGTTGCAGTAGTTTGAACATACATGTTATCTTTCTGCCCTCTATAATGTTTTCATACTGGTTTAATACCACTTAATCTCAAAACTGTTCATATATTCAAGCTGTGGCATAGACAGGAAAAAGCAGGAAGTCCAGTACCTTTGCATCAAGTAATGAACATATAAAACCTATTTACGATGCATCAAGGTAAGATTCAAAAATCTGTACACTTCAGATATCATAATTGATATTCCTCTCCCCTCACCTACTTATACGCATCTGTTCTGCACTGTTCTGATTATCTAGACCTTTTGCATGGGCTACGTAAGCAATATATGACCACCTGAAATAATTTAGATATCCACATTACAATGACATGAACAACAAACACCGTGTTTCTCTCCATTAACTATGAAAAGATCAGATGACTAATTCAAATATACTTTTCTTATTGTCCCTGTATGCATAGTATTAAACTCTAAATGCCCCAAGCAACTTCATAATGCACAGTCATAACAAAAAATCAAATTTAATATCTCAAAGTTTCATAGTAAAGTTCCCCTTTAGATAACATTAAAATCAGTTTTAAGGTTTTTATGCCATTATCAGTTTTAGGGATTTTATGTGATTACTCACCATATGTAGATTTAGGTCCTCATATTTTAAAAGAACTTTCATTTGTGTTACTCTTGTTTCAGTAAGTATTAATAAGATCAGTGAAAGAATGGGTTTGTACTCTTACATAGCAGCTAATATTTTTGTGCCTTTTAGGGCTTTACTTTTTCAAAGTAGCTGTAAATGCAAAGTCTACAATGAGAACCTTGAAATTATACTTGTGCATCATAAGACAAAGATCAGAGCTCTACCTTTGAAGATAATTTCCTGTCATTCCCCAAAATCTTACTGCACTTTGATTCATATCGGAGATCCATACTGGAAAGCTGGCACTGGATTCCTTGTGGAAGGAAGCGAGACAGAAGATCTGAGCAGATCTGAGCTACTCTGAACTAAAATTCCTAGGGCACTGCAGTTTTGCTTTATGATAGGCAATTTTCTATAGCACAGAAGGGACAACACTTCTTTTGTGAGCCAAGATGTCAGAATTCAACCTGCACTTTCCTCTGGTTCAAGTGGTTTTTACCACTTGCATGCCAAAGTAATTAATTTCATCAGGAAAACAGGATGATAAATAATTGCAATGCATTCACACTTCTATCTGAACTTCTGAAGCACTCTGCATCCTCTCTCTCCATTATCCTATCAATAATGGGATGTATTGCCACTGCTGCTGCCTACGCTTGTGCTCTCTCCATTAGGACTCAGATCACTCAAAACACAGCACACTGCAGCACAAACTCTGTCTCTCCTTAAAGTATTTGATCCCTAAAATCTAATTCTGCCAGCTTACACTCTTCTCTCTCCCATGGTTCATATTGTTGTTGTGGATGGAAAAAATGTGTAGTGCTGTATTTTGATGGTATGCAGGTACATTTATCCTCCAAGCACCTTCCTCTGGCACTTCAGGCTGTAATTTGTCTCACTGGCTTTCTTCTGGACCATGTGATGGAGAATATGAAATTTGATTCTTGAGTTTCAGCACAGTAAAATTTTGTTGCAGAAAAGCTCAACAAAGGCTGTGTTATTACTTTTAGCTTAATTAGACTATTAAAATGATTCGTGTGCAGTATTTCAATCACTCATTATTTTGCCTCACTGTTTTCTTCAATTGATTAAATCTCTAGTAATCAAAAATGTTGCATTTTAGACCTACCACTTATTTTGACTACATTTCATTGTTAGGACTGATCATTTAATAAATATCGATTGAGCAAGCTGCTCAAAAATCACTAAATATAATGCATAAAAATAAACGTAGATAGTAGCAGCTTTGTACAGCTCTGCTCCTAGAGAATAAATAGAAATTTACAATTAACCTCATGGGAGAAGAATTAGGACAATGCCTATCAAGTTCCCTTGAAAATCATTATTGTTTTACCCAATAAAATGCAAGCAGAGAGTAATCCCTTTGAAAACTGTTCTCTTACATTCCCAGACTTACGAGGTCAAAGAAGGAAGAATGAATACAGGATCTTGTGGAAAGAACTCCATCGAATATTCTCTTGGAGAGCCTGCAATGTATAATAAAAATGTGTCCATATGCTCCATGAAATCAACTTGTTTAATTATACTAATAACAGGAAGTGAGAGTCTAATGCTGAAGTGCTGCAAGGCTTAAGATTTGTTTTCATAAAAGCCCTTCTCTAGGGAAGAAGAAAATAATTAATACCTTAGTTTTTACAGAAAGTATGGAGATCTGAAGAAAAACAGGAGTTTGAAAGAAAATCATTATTCTTGGCCAAAGTTATTTGACAGAAAATGACGGTCTTCCTTTGCTAAATATGCCTAATTACAATGTAAGAAAGATGGCTATGTTTACTTTTACTTTGCCATTTTTGCTTAAAATACAATTGTTGCGTGTGTCCATCATGATTAAATATTCTAAAATATTATTCTCATGGGCAGATAACATTCTTTTGATTAATTGGTTCTGTCTGGTAATGCCAATCACTGGGAAAAATTTAATGACTGCAGTAACAGTATCACTGTTATTTGCAGGTGCCATGAGTCATTGGCCACAATGGCATCTACTGTCCTCTGGAAAGTTTGTACTTGACCGGGTGTTAGCTGGTTTACGCTATAAATATCTCATGGGTTCTGTTCATCTTCCAACAGCAAAACATGAACTAGGGGGTTTCTGCATTTCACAAAAGGTGAATGCATGTCCTTGAAGATTAGCCTCAAGAAGAACATACCTTTGAATCTGTCAGGAAGCAAAAGTGGCATTCATTGAAATGATGACATTTGCATGTGAGGCCTCAAGGAGAGTAATTTCTAGCCATGAGTATTCCCTGGAGGCTCTGGAACAAGAAAGATTCATTTAAGAACTTGAAAATGACCATAGTATGAAGTTAGAATATGTTAGACTAGAAATACGAGCTAAAGATTGGAAACATCATATGAGAACTGCCTGTGAGCAATGTCTGAACTTTCTTGGTTCAGAGGCAGCATGCAGAAAAATATCAACTTGCTTGTCCTGCTATGAAAGCTTAAAGCTATCTATAACGACACTTGTATGACTGCAGTGTAAGCATACACTTTGATAGGAAGACATAAAGAGTTCTTAAATGAAGGAATTATCATAATTTTGATAGTGCTTTGAAGTGTTTCTCTGATCAGGCAGTGCTGGTCTTCCCATGAGATCACTAACCACTGAAACTACTGCTGCTTCATCAAGACACTCTGGCTCAAAGCAGAGCAATGGAAGTCTGGAAGAGGTTCTCTGCCATTGGATTTCTTTGTCTCCATCTTTCTCAGAGAAAAAAATGTGCAAATATTTGGTAGGGATGTCCCCAAATTACGCTGGTCTCTCTCTCAGGCTGCTGTAGGGACCAAATAACTCCTGAGAATCAGCAGTGCCAAAAATGTGGTGACTAACAGATGAAAGTTTCAAAAAAAGTATTACTAGCCAAGGTGGGAAAAATTTGACTGATATTTCCACAGCAGAAATAGACCTTGGCCACCTTTTTCACTGAGATATTTGGCAAATTCTGTGGGTGTCCAGCCCTGAGCCTGGGAAGCCAGGGCATGTACAGAAGCCAGGCGGCAGCCCACCTTACCACAGTGCTTTGTGCTAACAAAAGACATCAGCTTGGCTGTCTGCACACCCAGCCAGGGGCTCACCAGCCACCAGCATGGCCTGACAGCAGGAGCTGCTGGGAGGAGAGAGACAGCAGAGACCTCAGGGAGGGCAGCCCTAGAGCAGCCACTTTTCAATTTCATCTGTAGTCACAGCCTGGTAGTTCCCCTGTGCCTCTCTGAGGATGCTGGGCAAGAGCTCCCCCTCGACACAGACTGTCTGTGAGCTGAAACCTACTTTTCCAGCCCCCTGCCAGCAGACATGAATTGCAGTGGTAGTGCTTTTTCCCTGCCTTGAATGCTTTGACTCTTCCAGAGACATTGCTCAGGGTCCTCTCCATCTTTTTTGTAAAGTATGACTAAAGTCCCTCACATTAGAATGCAACCGGGAAGGTCGGCCATCCAAGTTAATTAAACAGTGCTGCAGTCAGCACAGCCACACATAGATCTTGTATGTTCCTTTTTTTGCTAGAGTTACATTCTCCAAGGCCAGTGCCTCTGCCAGTGATGAAGCATCTGAATTCACTTCATTTTCTCCAGTGATTTCTATTGCCTATTTTCAGAAAATATATTACTCTTGGTTCAAGCTCTGCTTAGAGTGTTATAGATCACAGCTCTTCTACAACAACATTTGGGAACATTGATGCTAAATACTGAATTATTATAAAAATAAGGGTGGAGAATGTAATTACAAACACAGTCTGGATGTTGTCTAATTCACTCACCACATATCTATCAGCCCAAACTATCAAAAATAAGAAATCTCCAGGGTAGTAGCTATTCCTCTGTCCATCAATTTTCACATCTTCTTTCAGCTTTCAAGTTAGAAACAGCATTATTAGAATCAACAGATAAAGGCATCATGACGGTGATGGATGGAGTTCCAGAACATATACTGGGGATATGACTGATTTCAGAGATTTACATAAACTAAGTGAAGAGGTTGTATTCAGTCTGGTGGAGCCAGTGTCTTGATCTCCCTCACCAAAGGAATCTCAGTATGCTATGTAGTCATTTATCAGATGATACAGTAATTAAAGTTGTGTCAGCAGGGCATCTTGGCAGTCTCCACTGAATATACAGTTTGTAAATTTTTGCAGAGCTACTGTTATTGTAGCCAGGATTATCTGCATGAAGGCTGTGCAAAGATGATAGGCAGAAATATATCTTTTATTGAACGTACTGATGGATTTGGAGAAAATCCTTAAGATTTCAGTTACAAAAGCCTTCTTTAGTTTTGAAATAGAACAACTTACAGATAAGTTCAGACTGTTGCTTAAGTGTGTTAATTGGTGAAACTGGGACAACAGAGCAGTTTGTACCCAAGGAAGAGAAAGGACTACCAGCAATTCAGCCGCCTTTGCAGAGTGCAGCCCTTAAGTTGACAAGCTGATTACCAGGGGGACGTAGAAAGGCAACTGCTTTGGTTCAGGGTGTGAGCTGGGCTGGAAGGACCACAGAACTGCATCGTGCCAGCAGATGTGTCTCAAAAGTTTTGGGATCCCATGAAATGCTCCAAAGATGAGTTGTGTCCCTGTTGCATTGAAAGTGGTTTTTTTGCACAGCACTTTGCACAAACATAAAGAGGCTAGGGAGGTGTTAAACTTCTGTTTCAGGGTCAATATTAGTGATAGCTGAATAACAACTGCATCAGTGATACCCTTACCAACTCACAAGGAAATCTGCTAGCAGATATGAGTGGGGAACAAGCACTGAGAGGCAAGTAGCAAGTCACCATCTTCCTGCCCATTATAGTGTGTAAAAACAAGAAAACTTTGTATTCACAAAACTTCTACCAAAGGCTATCCAAACTTTTCCCCACCTTTCAATACTCAGACCTCCCAATATCCCTTGAGGGGAAAGTATTATTATGCAAAGGCTTGCATTCTGCTAAGGATAAATGATTTCCCTAAAGACACAGAGCAAATCAGTGGCTTTGATTTATAACTCTGAGCTGGCCTGACTGCAAGGGAAGGCTTTTCAGAAGTCTCATGGAGCTCCACTGGAGTTTCCAGCCATCACTGGAGAAAGAGACAGCACAGGGTCAGAATCCAGCAGTCTGAATCTCAGTGCTCAGTCTAGGAGCAGACAGTCACCCTTTTTCTTGCCTAAGCTATGGTTTGCAGAGTAATGCCTGCAATGTATTTGACAGGCGAAAAAAATAGACTATAGTAAGAACACTATAATGTGATAATGTATGTTTATATGCATTGCCACTCTTCTTAAAACTGTGTTTGAGCAATCTAGTTCTAATATTTCTTGTTTCTATAGAACTCTTTGCTAGCTAATTTTGTAAGTGTGTCTGATCGGGCTCATTTAATTCATCATTTTCATTTGACTCATTAATCTCTGCCTCTCCTTTGAAAGATAATCTGCATTTAATGGCTATGTTATGTAATATGCAGCAAGCCAGGAATATCTTGTACACTTTCAGAGGGCAATATTGTAATGTGTCGCTAGATTTATCTATGCATCAAAATCTCATTTTTAAGATGCCCAAAGTGCTTTCAATTACCAATGGGGAGAGTTTCTGAGCACTGCTATAATTTGTTTCTGGGAGAGCTTGAAGATTAGAAATCAGAGTCATTTAAGAGTTTTTCAAGGTATAGCTGCAATCACACAAAAAAAGCTAAAGACAGAAATAAAATTAAATTATATGCTTTATATATTCTTATCAATAATTACTCACCCCAAAGCAATCCCTTTTGACCATGACTGTGCTAAAATTGGTCATGGGCTGATTCCAGGCCCTGGTAGGGAGACATTAAGCCCAGTCCCTCCCGTTCCCTTGCTTCTTGCAGCTCCCAGTAAGGATAGCAAGGTCTTTGCACCTCTGCTATCAGCAGGTGGGTACAATCCATTTCCTGTAGCAGATGTCAATCTACACACCTCTTACCTAGTAAGTGAAGGTGTTTGATGCTCATCAAACATCTTTTAAAGCCACAAACTGACAGCAAGTGGAGAAATATAAAGTTGCAATAGAATGGTAAATCTGGCTTGCTCTTGATTTCCACTCAGTCTTTGTAATGCTTTCCAGCCTGAACACTGAAAGGGTACTTGCAGACAGCTCATCTGGGTCATTCATTCCTTTTCTGAACTTGATCCCATTATTCTTACTGGATTCTTACCCTGTCCATTCTAGGAAATCTGAGATAATTAAGCTATGACACCTCCTCCTCCCCCTTCCTACATCTCCAAAGGCACATATTAGCACAGCTGACGTAAGAATCCAAATATTAAACACATAAATGAGCCAAACAATTCAAGATGACACTGCAAATACTCTTCTTATAGGTATTAGAACTCCTGTTGTCTTCAGATCTAGTCATAGAAACTTCCTCTCCTTTACCACTTTTAGGTTACTCAAAGATTGTCTTAGTCACTGGTCATTCATTTCTTAATTATCTTATACCTATTCAGTGTGCACATAAAAAAATAGACACTTATTTTCATAATCTTTTTGCCAAGGACTTCATTTTAGAGTAATTAAATACTATCTCTCTAACCCCTGTTTTGTTTCCCATATTGAATTCTTTCCTATTTCTTACATTCTTTCTGAGAGTGAAAAAGCATATCCAATTGAATTAAAACCAAAATTGGTAGACAAATATTATAACTTTTTGCTCAGTGACATTATGTACTACTGTGTGATCCCATAACGGTACTAGCTCATTTTGCTACTATAACTTATTACAAACTTGTACCTCTTTTGCTCTTCTAAATCCTCTAGACTATTTTGTACTGGTACTATTGAGGTTTCTCCATTCTATTGAGTAACTGAGTCTGTGAATGATTTTTCCCAGGAAAATTAGCCTACATTTAGAGGTGAATTTTATTTCCTGCCCATTATTCAATTCTTTAGGTAGGGCCTCATAAATTTTCCCCATCCTTACGGTTGTTAAGAAGTCCTTCACACTGTAAATTTCATTAAGAGACTGCATTTTCCTTCCTTTCTGAGGAATCATTAATGAAGACATTAAAACTTGAGCAAACCCAGGCATCCACTAGATATCTCACCCAAGTCTTACAGATTGCCACTTCTCATTATCTTTTGTTAACAGTTCTTCAGCCAGCTTTAGTCCATGTGAACATATTTGTTCCCCAGCCAATTTGAATTAATTTTGAAAGCTGCTGTCTAATGCTTTATAAAAATCCAAATAAATGACAGCTACTGCTCTGAATTCACCCAATAATTTTTCAATTTTATCAAAAAAGCAATTATTGAGTTTGTCTTGCAAGAGCTGTACTTGGTAAATTCACACTACTTAACGCTGCTGCTTTCATTATACTTCAGAAGTCCAGAAATGTCTTTTTTCCACAACACTTCTTCTTTAGCATCCTGGTGATCAAAGTTAGACTTCTTAAAGGGCAATATTCTGGCTGCCTATGTATACATAATCATTGTGTGTTGCCACCTTCAATTTCCTGAAGCCAATAGTAGGTAACAATCATTTTAATCTATTCCTCCATTTCTATTCTGCCATTTGCCTGCTGTATTTATAACAATGGTCTGAAATGTGTGTAGGGGCTGTGAAGCCTAAAGCTGCATCTTGCTTGGTCAAAGGAAATAGTTCATCTTTCTACATAATTTCCAGATTATTGACACTCTATTGCACTTGCATACTTCTCTCTCAATATTTTTCTTCACTAAGTACTCAGTTGTCTGGTGCTCTTTTCTTGCCCCAGGTTAAAGTGGTATGTTAATCCACTTCAGTCCAATGCCTTTATTCAAGGCAGTGAGCACTTCCATTTTTTTTATATATTCCTGTAATCCACTTTTAATTTTTTTTTTTTTTGCTACAGCCATCTTGTTCCTAACTTATTGACAATTGCCTTCAATGTGAAGAAAATTATTGCACCACCTTATGTTTGCCACAACACAGTGCTTAGATACTACTTCTGTTTTTGCAATGTAAGACATTACTAACTGAAAAGTCTTGGACAATGTAAAGGGTTTTCTATATCAGACGACACCTCCCCTACTGTGGCATTAAAGAGTCAGTAACAAATCATATTATTCACGAATAAAACAAATTAGAGCCTTGCTCATATAATGCATCTGTTCTCCGCCTTTGGAGTGTGTCAGGAGCTACACTAGTTTTGGCCAAAAGCACTACTCTCTGTTCTTAAGTAACGTCATCAGGAAACAATCAAACCCTAAATGTTAATTAAGTGAACAAAAGCTAATATCCTATATGTGGTGTGGAAAAAAAATTCTGGATTTACATCAGAATATAAGAATCCATTCATCAAGTTCATAGCAATTACCTGCTACCAGATGATTATTATCTGTCAGAACAGATAGTGTCTATCCTCAAACATATTTTGACTAGGACTAGGATATATTGCTTTGGTTTGATGTTCACTTTTTTACATTTGGGTTCTACCCAGCTGCTGGAGTTTGGTTTCTATTACTAATTTAATTTATAGTAAATGGAGCCAGTTTTTCCAAGGAGTTCATCATTTACTGCAGGTTATACCTTAAAATTTCCTATGTACATTATCCTACTACTGAAATTCATTACATTCTCTTTTTTCTATTCACCTTACTGCATTAGTTGCATATTTTATGACATGATTGTTTTTTTCCCCATGTTTTCTAAGGGAGCCTTGATAACTAGCTCAGATGCAGATGTCTATCTTGTAGACAACTAAACTTAGCAAGTCTGACACACATTGTAGGGAGCAGGCTTTTTGGAAGGAGTGTGTTGCACTGTTTCGTCTCAGCTGTTGAACTCTCTAGCGCTGCTAAAATAAGACTGGATAGTACATTACCACCAGGACACATAGTAGTTCCAGTTCTGCTGTGCTTTCAGATCAGTGGGTACAATTCTTCTGTCACCAGCCCTGATACAAATTAGAAGTTGCTAGCACAATGTAGAGAAAGTGAGTATACTCACTCACTAGGAATACAAACTCAAACTTTCCCAGCTGAAAGTAAGTCAACTCTGTTTATTCGAGTTTATTCACTTGTCTTTACATGTCTGCACTTGTTGAACTTTGTAGGGTCAATTCTTATTACATATTTCTCCTAATCCCCTGGTTTTAGCAAATCTCATTATCTACTCAGCTTTTCAAATGTAGCACAATTAGTGTTTCATACCTTTATGCCCTGTCATCATGTTTGTATCTGGTTATCAGGAGCTGCAAGTTTAGCATCTGCAGGAAGGAAGTAGTAGAATTCTGTCCTTTTATAGCCTAAACAAATCATTTAGACACTTAAAATGTGTAGCACTATTTTATACTCTATTACAAAATACAATTGCTGAACACAAGTGAAATGCTTTAAAAATTGTAATTGCAATTGCACACCTAATTTTAAACCCATGACCTTTATTCTCCCATTTATTATATGTGTAATTTTGAGTACTTAGCCTCCATAGAAATTCCAAGCAGCTATATCAATTAAATAGTTACCCATTTTAATTTAGTGTCATGCTGTGCACACAAAAAAATGGTGAAATGTAAACCCCACATATGCCTTTGAAATTTTGGTACTGGGCAAGGTCACAGAAGAATGAATTACGTGTAAAGACAGATGCAGAGACAGTTTTTATGAACCACGATCCTGATATTTTGTCCTTAGTTTTTTATTCATCTTACCATTTTTCCCAGGCTGAACTATGAGTTACTTCTTACTGATAAGGAGATATTAACAGAAGAAAAAATTCCTCAGTCAACCATTTATCTGCTACTGAATTCTTTGAACTAATGTTAGTTCAGGCAAGAGCTCCCATAAGTAGTTCATATATTTTGATGTGCTACAAGCACTCTGTATACATGGTACAGTTTATGGCTTATACTGTTCTAATACTGAAGGGAAAAATCTGTGGTTGCAGAGTACACTGGGTGAAATCCTAACCTAGGCTCCCCACCCACCGACCTAGAGCCGTCACCATATGGCACTAAGGAAGTCTTCCTCTTTTACTGCTTCTCAATCCCACCATATTTAGTGGTAACCATCACATAATGTTTATCTTAATCAGAAATAACTAGTATTACAGTTGTTGGTAACTACAGGAGGAATGTTTTAAAATGCATGCTTCATTAATTTTATGATTGCCCAGTGTAGACTTTTTAACATAAAAACTTGAGCTTTCTTCTGTCTCTGTCCACTGGAGATAATTGTAACTGCTTGGTATTAAGCTGGACTTGATGTAAAATAACCCTTTGTACATATTTTTTTCCAAATTTTTAATTCAACATTCAGCCCAAAGTGCCTTCTCTCTAAGCTTTTGTCAGAGCCACCATCCAGATTCTTACTCATGTCTTGGCATTTTATTCATTTGCTCCAGCTTCTTTGGCTGGGGTTTTCATCTCCTTGTCCTTTATAGCTGCAGAAATCTTCAAGAAACAATCAAGAAAGACACTCTTCCCCCGCTGCAAAGTGCCTCTGCTTTCCAAGCTGATGTGTCCTCCTTTGGCTTAATTTATCTGCCCTGGGGTTACTTACCTGCTTGAGTTAACCTGCTTTTGATATCAACCACCTTAAACTTTACAGGCATTTTGAAAGGGACAGAACCACTCCAATTTCCACTACATATGGAAATACATGCTGATTTTTTACTGACTTCTATCACAACATCATTACTCTACCTTCCCTAGAAATGTATTTGAAATGAGTCTATCAGCTAAGCAACAGGGCTGGATGGGAAAAAATGGGTTACATCCATGATTGTAGAGCAGAAACAACATACCCTTTTGATATTAACTAAAAAATGTTAATGGATCTACAAGTGCATCTCTGAAAATATTACCATTTATTAAAATGATATTTGTGAGCTATTTCATCTTTTTAAGGGAAGGATTCACATTTGTGCTTGTGCATATTGCAACCTTTTGACAGTTTTATTGTTGAACAGTTCAAGGTACATCTCATAATTGTACCAGGAACATGCATTTATCACTGGCAACAGTTCTGTGCCACATGAAATGAATTACTGTAATAGACATGTCATGTAATAGCATCCTATTATCCTCCCCCTCTTCCTCCTCTTTCTTTTTCTTAAATTTCTGCAATGAGCAGGTCAAAAATGACAGTAAGTATAACAGAAAAAAAAGTGATTCCTGAATAAGTTCAAGAAGCAAAAAGATGTTTGCTAAAAGTAATGCTGTAGCAGTACAACGAGTAATTAACATCATATTCAATACATAGCAAAATAAAAGTGCTATACTAGGGCTCAAGCCCTAATGCAGCTGCTTAGGCCGTAGCAGTTTAGCAGATAGTGAGGCAATTCAGTGGGTCAGGGAAAGGGTGGCTAGCACCATCAAAGATCAAGGCCACTTAGATAGTTCTGCCCTGGTTTCTTCATCGCAGCCCGCTGATTACTGCTGAGAGGTAAGGTGATATGACGGCAAAACCATACAAAATATACCTAGGCTCTACCCGCTGTTCTTACAGTTGCTGTGGCCTGAGAAACGCAGCAGGACCATGACAGAAAGGGGAGGAGGCAACACATGGCAAATGTACCTGAGGATCAAGTCTAACCTTGGCCCTGCTGATGTAGTTCTCATTCAGCCTTGAACCATTAGTCCAAGTTCTAATTGGTTGACTTAGGACAAATTGGCACAGACATATAGGTTGGTATGGCCTAGATTCAGCACAAAGGTGTTGCTGTAGTTTCACATCCACCCCAAGATGCAAACAACAGCCACTAGTTGGGTACCTTCTTTCAACCATTCAGCAATTTCCATTTATTTTAATTAGATTTTGGCCACAGTAGATATGGAATCTAATTCAAAGACTAAGTTTCGACATAATGAGGCTTTAATTTCCCAAGCACGTCCTCATTATTTCACATCATTTCAGCCTTAACTTCATTACACTTTTCTGACAAGTACCTTTGTGCTCATTTTCCCATCGCATCCATAACACAGCCTCAGCCATCAAGATCTGTTGTTCTCAATACTGCTTCTCAACATGGGGTGTATGCACTTGGCTCTCAGAAAAGGCAGGATTATCACCAGCTCACACAATCGATTCTCTCCACTCCTGCGGCCTAGGTCCTTGCAGTATGCAGGAGTCAGAGCACCTTTGACAGCAGCGGGATTCTGCATGGTAGCTCCTGTGCTGAAGGTGCAGCTTAAAGGAAGCTACATTATTTTTGCTAGGAATATGAGGAAGCAGGGAGTTAGTCAGCAAAAGCTACTTTTCTGTTAGTAAGATAGCAAATACTCCTAAGTCCATTTACAAACCAAAGGCTTCAATTTCTCTCCCTCCTACTCCCTCCAGCTCAGCTGCGGAGCTTTCAAAGCAAATGGGTGCCTTTAAAGTTCTGCTCTTACTGAAGACACAGAGCTGAGAGCAAATAAACAGCTCTTCATTTGGTCTTGTATGAAAATGTTCAACCTGAAAGCAGCTCGGCTGCCGACTGAAGTGCTGCTGATTGCAGTGGTCACACTGGGGAAGAAAGAAGCATGTTCTTTTTGATGTTTGATTAGGAGATGTGCTGCCAATGGGATTTCAGAGGGAAGTGCCATTTCTCCCTCCTCACATCCTGCCTCCTCTCCCAGGGGTGCTTCCAAGGTGGCTGTGTACTTCATTTCAGCTATTTCAACACTCTCAGAGAGGTGTATGGAATAGAAAAGGGAGACAGAAGGGCTCTTCTGGGGGCACTACATCCTAGCCTTTTATAGTTCATCCTACATACCAGTACCCCCTTGATGTGAAAGCCACCTCCTCGGGCCTCCTGAACTCCTGCTCCAGACCTGAACTCAGGAAAAAGAGGTATATATGAGTGGTATCTCTCCACGCTCTGCTGACATATGCATATAGGATGGTCAAATCACTAGCCCCAGTATAATATAGGGAAGTATTTAATAGTAGGATACTATATTCATACTCACTTAGGCCCCAGCTATGTTTACCTGTGCTCAAAGCATCAACGTTGCCTGTTGTGCTTTGCAAAATCAGGACCTTAAAAATTCCCTTCATTTTTTCAGGAGACTTAAGACGTGCAGTACAAAAAGAAAACACCTTTATTGTTAAAGAAAAAAGACATTGCGGCATTGAAAGGTATATTTTGAAAAATACAGGGTTAGCTTTTACTCCCAATGATGTCAATGTCAAAGCTCCAATTGACTTCAGAGGGAACATGATTGTATCCAATGGGTAAATAATTGCACATATTTCACATCTCATTGTTACTGAAAACTGTTCTTCAAAAGAGGAAAATAATAGCCTGAATTCAAGGACTCTATTAAAAAGTCATTTGAACTGCAATCCAGTTGAAATCACTTTTTTACCAATGAAAAGATCTTTTTACTTATTCAAAATTTACATAATTAGAGACGTACAAAAGACAGACTTTGCTCTCTGCTTCAGCCTCAGTCCTCTTAGTCTTGGAGGGCTTAAGAATCTTCCCAGCTCAAATTTTGTATTTTTGTGAATCTCTGCTTTCTATTAGCCCCAGCATTTTAATCTGTTTTGAAAAATTCCTCATGTCAAAAAATACTTTCTCTTGCATGTTTTTCATTGTAAAACCTCAGTGTATCTATTCAGCATTATTAAACTGTTATCTCAACTGAAATGGGAACATAATCAAAAGGCTGGGTATTATTTATCTTAGCCATGTCTCCACGTCAGAAAATTAAGACAGTGATGAATTACACATTACTATACAAAATTTTATTATCAGAGACAAAATTCAAATTTGTTCTGCTTAAAACACAGAAGATAAAGTTTCTCATTTTAAAAAAAATCCATTTAGTCAGTCCTTAGAGTGGAATAAAAATTTTAGGTTGAACACAGTCATCCCATATTTATGGAGTCATTTTTAAAGGCATACCATAGAAAAACACTTTTCTGGTAAGCTGTAACAGAAACTCATGTATTTTATTTGGCTAATGGTTTAAATGAATTACCATTCTAAGAATAATTCTGCTTTTGTTCTCAAATCCTTGGATGCTTCAAACAATTAATGAAAAACTTTGTTAAACTTGGAATTTTTAGATATACTGAGAATCAGTATCTCCCCTTTATATGCAAAATATATGCTTTTTTATAAAAAAAAAAACAAACAAAAAGAGAGAGAAGAACAGCTGGCTCTACATAAAGTAAGTTATGATTTTAAATCCAGCAACACATCACCATATCCTGCACCTGAAACTTGTGCAGGAAAAGGTTTCAATCTAAATCACTTTCAGAAAGACTGTTTCAGCCAGATTTGACACATAATTAGAAACACTTGATTAATCCTATGGAAACGAGTTGGACTGCCTCTATGCATACATATGTGGTTGAGTTGTGGTCAACACAGCCTCACACCTTGCCTACGTCCTATGCTTTGCTGAGTTGAAGCTTTTGAGTAAGATCTGTAAAGATAAATAACCAATGAAAGCTTTGTCAAAGCAAAACGGTCCAGAATTAGAAGCTATACATGCATCTATATGTGGTACACAGAGAACTGTGACATTATGCAATGATCTACATTTCCTTTACATGAAAATGGCATTCTGATCTTGCATACTCTCCTTTGTGTGAAACCATTGGTGAACCGTATGTAAACCAAGCCATCTCCATATCTTATTTGACAAAGAACTGAATTCCAGAGTATAGATTTGAGAAATGATGAAAAAATATGTTCTTCTAATTAGAGTATTCAGAATTAATCTTGTGTTGAGACAGAATTAATAGAGGGACTCATCCATTATAACTAGCATTAATAGCTGCAGGACTTCTTAAGGTGACACAAGATCTTACATGGGGAATTTCTTCGGAAAATAATGACATTTATTAACAAGCCTTTATTTTCACTAGTATGATCCATTTATGTCATTGACGTGTGTGCAGTGGAATAGATCATTAGTTTTTGGGGAACTGGTTTATGTTTATCTTCTGCAAAAATAGAGCAACTGAACACCTTTCAGTAAAACATCAGACAGGGAGCTACAATCTGTTTTTATAAGGCTATACGTCTCATCCACACCAAAGCTTATTGTCCCTCAAACATAAAAACAACATAGCAAAATTACATTTACACATATAATAAAGCTGTCTTTGTACAGGGTAGTTATACAGTAATTACAATGATGTTTCTATTAGAAACTGTCAGAATATTTTTTTTCACAGAGTCCAGGGAAGTCCATCTCTGCTGAAATCTACAGTTTGCAGGAAAAAAGAGAGGATAGTAGCCACATTCTTCATGGTACAGTTCTCCAAACATAGTATAAAGCTTTATGACACTCGAGCCAATTGCAAAGCATTATTCTAAACAAAAAGCAAAAGGAAAACAGAAACCATTTGTCATCCGGTATGTGCTACTGAAACATAGATATAAATACGCAGAACAGCCTGTACACCAGTCCAGCCACCACCTCAGGGGGCTGTTCTGAAAGCAATGGGTTAGATCCTCAGCTGCAATTCACGTCAGTCATGTCAATGGATCTACCTCACTGTGCACCAAAGGAGGATCTGTGGCCACATGTCATCAGTTTGGCTACAGGTTTTTTTTTTTTTGTAATTACAGAAATGAACATATTAAGTGGACTGAAACATATCGCAGAGAACTGAGACTGCATCTTGGCCCTTGGCCTTGTCTGTTGTTCCAAGTCTATCCTTATCAGGCAAATCCAAGTGATGCTGTCCAGGAAATGCTGGGGCACTCTGGCTAAAGCCTCCTAGCTCCTGACTGCCTGCTGCACCACAGTCCCCTCTGCTCTCACAGCGTTGCTCTCGTCTATGTTCTCTACGGATATCACTTGGATCCTTAAGAAATGGTGCACATAAAATAAGAAAAGCATTGAGAAATACTATTTGGCAACATCGTACTTGCTTCATTAGTTACAAATGCATTTTTTCCGAGAAAGGGCTTTGGGTATGACCCAAAGCACTTGCTCATGTGGGTGATTCTCTTTAAACACATCACAATGAAACCAGCTCCACACATCTTTTGTAAAATCCAACCTCAACTGTGTTACTATGTAGGGATATTCTGAGGTCAAGCTACCCACCACTGTCAGCATAAAGACACAAGATGGACCCAAGTTCAACCAGCTTCTTCAAAATACACTTACTTTAAAAATTCTGCTCTAACTAGGGTATGTGGCCTTATTTTGGTGAAAAATCCTTACGTGTAGCATTCCCTTTCTCCCCTTCCTTCTCATCAAAGACTGTTAGCATGGACTATTTGCTCAAGTCAGAGTAGTTTCAGTGGGTTTCAATATTGGTTTTAAGATAGGCAGAAGCTTCCACAGTCACATGAAAAACAAACAGGCCAATTTGTTACAGTTTTGCATGCAAAAGGGGAACTGCACAGATACTTGTGCCATACAGGTTTGCTCAGGCATCTGAAAGTTTTAATACTATTAGTACAGTGACTACTATTACTACTATTAGTCCTTCCAAACACTTCATCAGAAAAAGGTCCAAGAAACTCATGGCACATTTTCAACATTAACAAAATACCATAAAGACTGTGTTCTTACGTATTGAAAAATCAAAGTATTTTTTGACCATTTGAAATGACATCTGAAGAACTTTACAGATCAGACCTTTACAAAGACTTCAGGTAACAGTTGGAGTGACCAGAGCTCAGGGATTTCATTTTTTCTGTGCAATGCAGGCTCACCTTCTTTTGTGCCAGCACTAGACAGTGACACTAATCTCTGAAGATCACCCACAAACTGTAGCAGGCAAAGGGACCTCCTGCCCCTCCCATCTAGCTAAGAGAACCTCGGATGGAGCCTGTCTGCACTTCAGTGGTTCCCAGCTGCCTTCCTGACTTGGGCGGGCTGGCAGCAGCAGCGGGTGATAGAGCCAGCAGTTTTTTGATTGCTCCATCCAAAGCTGGGCAAACAGCCTCTATTCAGGCTGCTCGGAAGCAGGATGGTCCTTTTTACTCTTTCACACTCATACTGAAACTGTGGCTGTAAATCCTGCTTATGATAGGCAGCCTGAGATGGTGAATACTCATAACAGGAGTGGTGAAAAGATGATTATATAAATAAATAGTTTTCAAAGCCACATCCCTATCCCTCAGAAAGAAAGTTGCATGTTCAACTCAAAGTTTATTTTCATTTAATTCAGTATCGGCTTTGATCTCGTGGAAAACCAAAACCTTATTATGCAAGTATCTAAACAAAGGCACCCTCATCTGCAAATATTAGCTTCACTTTATTCTATCCAAATAATCAGACTTGCTGATATTTTGGGGAAATTTATCTCTACAGAACATTTTTCATATGAGTAAATATATATAAAATTTTATTTTTTATTCATTACTACCAAGAATTTAATCGTATGGTTCAGGATGTTTGCTGTGAAAGTACCTTTCTGCATCAGTGGAGGTATTTCCTTTGACACTCTAAAGCTCAGTGAAATATTCACAACTGCCCAAAAGCTACACAAAACTCATCTTCAGTTTCCAACATAGTATCAGAATTCTTGCTATATTCACTGAAGAAATGATCAAAGGTCACAAATTTGAATGTACTTAAGGACACATAAAGTTTTTTCATCAAAATCAATGTCCAACTGCTCCCAGTAATAGCAGAAGTGACATTTCATTTCAGAAGAATGTTTTCACATTGTTCTGCCCTAGTCACAATTAGTAGTTACTATCATTTTAACACCTATTAGCAGTGAATACCTGAATAATTCTACCAGCTACAAAGTTAATAGGCTGAGATTTTTGTAGTGGACAATGTTATAAAACCACAATAGGTATTTTTACAATAGGTATATTGTTATGCTTGCATAAAATCCTGTCTATTCATATGTCTATGAGAATTAGTAGGTCATATCAATTAATAACTGCAAAAGATCCTGAGTCATACAAAGTGTCTCCTGACTGGAGACACAGGCCTCATTAAATCTCTATAAAATGATGCCCAGGGCCTGGGTGAGGTCCACATCCACACTGGACCCACATTTTTGCAGCATCTCCTCTCACTAAAAAGGACAAAATTAAATCCTAGATTTCAAAATGCTGCAAAATTTGGGGTATTTGGCTTCCTAATCACAATCCAAAACATAAAAATGGGGCCCATCTTTAGAAAAGGATTGATAAAGGAGAAAGAAAATCAGTAAGATAAATAGATTTTTCTAAGCAGACTGTATTAAGAGTTTTCCGTGAGGTATCAACTAGTCTCTAACACACAGCTGTGTGGAGTTTATTTTTAAAAGTTTCTAAAGACATATAATTAAATGAAGGAGAGTTGAATATTGTAGAAAACATCTATAGTTTTGTTGGATTTAATCCATTTAAATTTAATCCTGATTCAGTGTGAAACAGTAAAATACAAAATATAAAAATAAAAGAACAGGGAATTATAATGGAAAGGCCAGCTCAACCTTAGCTATAGCAGTAATACCAACATTATTAGAACATAACAATTATAAGCAATACATCAATAGGTATGTATAATAGATACATTTAGGGCTTCATATTTGTGGTATACCAGTTGCTCAAGGCCACTAAAATATCAATTTACATCCAACGTCAGCTAAATGTGCAAGAACTTAAATTCAAATGAGCAAGTGGAAATTTCTGTGCACAGTGCAGAATACACAGGCTGAAATAATCTTTTGACTTTGGAACATATTGTTAGCCTGCCCTTTATCAGTGGAAAGACCAGAAACTTCTATGCACATCCTAGAGGTATGTGGTTTAATCTGTGGTGCTGAAAAAGAAAAATCATCAAAGACAATCTTGAACAGAATTGCAAAGGGACAGACCATTACGCACACTTCTTTCTTCTGAAATCATCAAAGAGATTCATGTTTGATGGCTTGGTTTTCTGCACACTCTTTGGATATCATAATTTTGGCCTTCATTACAGGGTAGAGGCTATATTAAATAATATTTGGCTTGCTTTTTTATTATACAAATCTGCATGTGATTTTGTTCAGTAGAAATTAAAAATGTGATGCTACATACTGGCATTTAGGTTGAGTTTGGTCAACCACATAAAATAATACTTTGCACTTTTAAATGCCTTTCATCAGAGGATATTCAAGTGCTTTGCTAACATTAGTCAAGCCTCACAACACCCCTGTGAGGTAGGTAAAATACATAGGAGAAGGAGGATTTCACTCAACTTGGATATGATAACGTCTCTGGGCATTAAGTTCACTAGCATTGTAACATAGCACAAAGATTTAGGGCTTACTATAAGGTAAAGAATTAACAGTACAAGAGTACAGGGTTCCTTCCTCTTTTGGTTATATGTGGTCAAGCTAACATGCGGTGCTACGCAGCATCAAACATTGTGGCGAATGCCCACACAACTCTATGCACCCAATCCACAAATAGGACCCTCTGCACAGTAAAAGACACAAAATGACAGGCTCAAGATGGGTACAACACCTTAGCCTACCAGATTTGAGGAGTAGAGCACCATGGGAACGGGAGCGCAGAAAACAATATTGTCTCCACACGACTCTGACAATATCTAAAGATGCTTGGGGTTTTTTTTTTGCTTTTTTGCACTAACATTTCAACTCACAGCTTACTGGGGATAAGCAACTGCAACCATAAAGCATGTTGGTAACTTCCATGCCTTGTGAAGAAAAACAAACAGATAAAATAGTTGCCCCCTACTTTGGCCATATGTTCCTAATGTACAGGGTCATGATGTGATCAGATGGTTGTGATAAGCTGGGGTGGGATAAAGAAACACTGTCGTACATCTACATTCCTCTTCTGAAGCTCCTGCAAACTGTCTCCTGAAAACTCTGTAGTTTTGTGGAGTTTTTTCTCCACAGTGTAGATATGAAAGAGTATTTGGGTCCCATCACTTTTATCCTCAATACTGAGCACCAATGGTGCAGATAGTCATTGTACAAGTAGCAGTTCCACTGTGTCACACTGATCTTTCAGATTAAGGATTGAGAAAAAACAAGCATATGATTAACAAAAGCATCACTCATGTACAACAATCTATGTGAAATACAAGGAAACAGAAAGAAAACAGTATTCTTGGTATTAGCCACCACAAATACA
>JAVSBS010018641.1:53678-64697 GCA_033124195.1 Coracias cyanogaster | reverse complement strand
ATTCTTGGTATTACCCACCACAAATACACCCCCCCCCCCCCTACATATTTCACTTTTCTAAATTGGCATAAATATGGGTACATCCCATATTTGCAAAAGTGTTGCCCACATAGGGAATTTGACCTGTCTAGCATAATAAATTGCTACAAAGGCTGGTCTAAGACAGGCAGGACAGCTCTCTTGCGTAACTTTATGTCTTCACATGCAAGATATTATCCCTTTTTGCTAATTTCCATTCAAATTTTATGTTTATTTATAATACATGTGCACTATCAGATGCATAACTTACTACTGCACAGGTTGGGTGACCCATCGTGGGGATCACTGCCTTGTAAAATAGCTGAGAAGAGGTTGTTCCTGGATTCTGCGAAATCAATGCAAAGTTCTCCTCTAACACTGCATATGTTCACAGCTAAAACTATGCTGTTCCACTGATCAGCAGTGAATAAATGTATATGATTATGCATGGATTATGTTATTCTCATTTTCTCTCTCTCCTCCCCCTCCTTGTCCCTTTCTGTATCTCCTCTTTCTATATATTCTGTGTATTTAAATGTGGGAATACAGAGACTGCAGATATAACAACTGACAACTCAGAAAATGAGCTGGCATCTTTGTAATCATTAAAAGACAATCAGGGTGGTAGACTAATCGGCAGCTGGCAGGAAAGTTGGCTTTATATTTTATACTGCTCCAAGATGGAAGCCTTCTGCATTTCCTTTTCCTTGCTTTCCTTATCTTCATTGCAACACGGATTGTCATAGATAGTCTTTGTGCTTTGTATAATGCCCATCTTTGATGTAACTGGAACTCACATACAAAACGTGGCTGTTATACATAAGCATGCTAGAATACAGGCAGGGACGGTACAAGCATGCACAAAATAGTCTGTGAAGGGTTTTTTGGTTTTTTTTTGTCAACATTTACATGCACCACTTAATATCATGTTTGGTTGTGTACACTGAGGGCTGGATTTCACAAGCATTCATGATCTTCCCTTCTGAAAAGCTTCTTGACAATTTCACAGGAGCCCAGTGTAAAAAAAAAATCCCACAGTTAAAAAAAAAAAAGGAAAAAACCTTATCCCTGCACTCTCATCTTGTCTTCGTGATTTTAATGTTGAACACTTCTAAAATGTCTCCTTCTCTTGCAGAGCTTCATGTTAAGTGGTCGGCTGGAAAGACACATCAATGTGTCAAGGATTTTCTTAGCCACTGGAAAAGTTCTTCCTTATAAAGCCTTTGCCACCGTACATTGGCTTCCACTGTTTCCACGGCACGAGAGAAAGAGGCAGCAGCTCCCCCTTCATAACTCTTTATGAAGTTCTTTAGCTGGAAATACAAATTAACAGGTTAAATTCACAGGAACTAAGGAAAGTAAATATTTCCAGTGCACACAAACAAGTCAGGCATTTAGGAGAAACCTCCACAATCACTGTTGAAGTAAATGTGGTATCATGTAGAAAGATTCAATAGAAAATGTAGTAAGACAGTAGACTGTCAATTAGTTGTGATACGATTGCTTCAAATTGCACTGGAAGATATTGACATGCCAGTGCCAGATCATATTAATATCATTACCTCCTTCTGCCCTGCAGCCCAGCTGCTGCACTGTGCAGACAGCTGGGCTGCTCTAAACTTTTATTTCTACCTAAGAAACCAAACTGCGAGCACTGGGAATGCTTCTAATTCAGGTTTATTTGCAAATATCAGCAGAAGGCAGCCCTGATACCCTTTGGATTTATTAAGCTTCACAACAAATTTATTTCATTTTGATTTGCAGAACCCTTTTGATGATATAATACAGGTCGGTTGCTTAGGAAAGGAAGGGATGGTTACAGTGGGAAGAGAATGCCAAAATTGGGCACTTGTTTGACAATCTTTGAATGCCTGAAGCACATTCCTTCCCTTATGAGAAAACTTTGATCTTTTTTCAGCAGACCAAAACAGCCTCTGCGTCTACTCAAATTACAGCACTATCACCTGGATTATTATAGCTGATGGCACTGATGTGCTTTGAATTACTCTTTAAGTGAGAATTGCAAGGCTGATGTGCACAGTAGGTTGCTAGTTATGTTGACTTGTATAAAATCAGGTGGGTTTAGCAACACTTACTCACAATTAGTTAATTTTTGTTTTCTGGTGATGCCAAATTCACCTTGTTTATTGAAATCAACTTCCAAAAACATCCTTTTGTATATGAGCTCAAAACTGAAAAGGCTGATACTGTAACTGTCTCATTCCCATCACAGTTAAAAGCATGGGAGGGACCTGGAAACTATCAAAATTATCAAAAACTTTACTTGATCGCTGAACTTTTTATATCAAAATGTTTGCAAGGCCACTTTCTTTAAGGGAAATTATAAACAGAGAGGCCTGCCAATCCAATACTCAGTAAGCTAGGAGTACAGAAGGCTTCCTTGTGTAGGGCAGATACTCCAATCCGGACAGTACTATCCTTCCTACCAGGGTAGCTTTGAGGAAATGAGCTGCGGATCTTCCCTCAGTTCCTGAGGCTACTAGACTTGAGTGCAGACAAATGGTTGGACACAAAATACCATAGTGCAATCAGAGTTCAATTAATGGTGATTATGCCGTTTAAGAATGATTTGATCCATTTGGAGCAATGTCAAGCAGCTGCTAAGCACAGCGTAACACAATTGCATAACTACCTCAGTCAGGGTAGATGTTAAGTTAAAATGGGAGATCTTTGCAATTTAAATACGAAATACTTAGTATTTAGAACAAATTACTGTGGCATCATTTGGCCAGAATATTGGATTAACAGCTTTTGTCACACGGAAATACTGTAGGCAAAAGAAAAACAGAGAAGGCACTGCCAGGTTCTACTTTCAACAGTTGGATTTTCTAGGGCTGCCCTCTGCAGCATAAAATGTGGATAGAAAGATCTCATCTTTAGTTTCTCAACCAACAGTCAGGAGGAAAAAAAAAACCAAGCCTACATATCCAGGTAAGCACAGGGAAGTGCCTCCACCACCAACTAGCTGACACGACCTCTACACACTCAGGTGCCTTTGCAATCTGCTCCTCATCCTTGTGCTGTCCAACTGCAGCACGGGCCTGTGACTCCAGCTGAGCAACCAGAGCTCCCAGACAACTGACACCATATCTCTCCTGTCCTGCTCCCTGCTTACAACAAATGCAGCCTCATGTACCAAAAGTAATTTTAAAATTACCTCTCTTAGTTCTTCTTCAGTATTGAGGAATTCTGTGACCCCACTTACAAGCTTCGAATTCATAAATAATGCTTCTCCATACCTGCAAGGGCAAAAGGAAGATGCACAGAGAGTTAGTGCAAGTGCTAGGTCAGCTGCAAATTAGAAAGTAGTCTCTTGTAAACAAGGGGGAAGATGTGGGGCCAATTCTGGGGATCCAAGAGAATAGCACTGGAATTGGACACTGGTATTCCAACGTTTCATGCTAAAAACCTGGACTGAGACCTTTTTCTAGGCTGAGCTATTTGTAGGTCACTCTTAGTTGGATGCTACTTAGCAGAATAGGCTTAACCACAGCCACAGATGAGAGCTCGAGAGGAGAGGACCAAACCACAACATCACACACTTAATGAAATGGCCTTCCATGTAATGACACAAAGCAGCTCAAAATACAGGTGCCAAAAAAGGAGCGGGGAAGCAACTATTGAGAAGTATTCTGAGAAAGCCTTCTACATGTACCATTAAAACAGACCTTTTTTAGTGCTGCAGCCTTCTCTGCATTTTGTATTCATCCACCTCATCTACATTACAAATAGCCTCTCGATAAGTGAACTGAATCAAATTTTCTTGTTCCAGTACCTGATAATTAAAATGAATAATACTGATAGAGAATAATACTGCTAAAATAATCCCCTGGGTCATGATGTAGCATCTTCAAAGAACCAACCTGGAATGAAAATTTGAAAGCTTGGGCAAGGAATATTTAAAAGGTAGGATAGTCAGCAGCCAAGAGCAATGACCTTCTGCACGTAGTTGCTTTGAAACTGGCCATTCAAATTCTGCTGTTCCACAAGTTTTTTTCAGTTCCCCAAGTGAAGCATCTATATCACTTATAAGACGAACCAGACTACTCCTGAAGTTTTGTGTTTCATGCTGGAACAGTTTGTGGGTTGTTTTTGGTTTTTTTTTTTCCAAAGTCTCTAGCATGAAGAATATAATCCCACTGGAAAGCGAAAGCAAGACTCTTGTTCAAGCTGCATGTCATTTAGCATGGCAAAAGGCACTTGACAAACAGTTACACTTATCTTTATCTGCACATGCATCCAAAGCAATATCTAGCTAATCTGAACATGACTGCTTTTGAGATAGGGAATCCAGCTCTCCTGACAGCCCTGTGGAAGTCATACCAATAGATTCACCGCAATTAAGTTTATCGGGGGGAATAATTCTGTTCATATCCCGCTTTTACAAACTCATTTAGAGAAGGAATTCAAAATTCAAAGTGAAATGAACTAGCACAGTCACAGCTTTCTGTTCTGCTTCTATTAATCCTAAATTAATTACTCTCAAATGTTTAGGTACTGTAGCCATAGCCCTTTGAAAAGGGAGGGAGAAAGAAAGAGAAAGAGAGAAGGATAGTCACAGGGAAAAGGGATAGGAAGAGGGAGAGGGAAGAGAATTGGGTTTTCTTTGAGAGACTGTTTTAGGGAAGGTGTACACTGTACTACCTTGAGCTTGTGTGAGGGGAAACACAGTTATAGGTACCAAAAATCCTACTCCCTGACCACTAATAATGGAATTACTCACGGATATTTCAGTAAGTACATCTCTGTTTTCAAAACTTCAGTCACACTGACATATACAGACATCTAGAGGCAAACGCGTCCTATGGGAAGTATAGATTTCATGGTCTTTTAAGCATGTTTAGGCTTTCTAACAAAGTCCTTTATTATTACAGTCTCAGCTTAGCCTTATAATTGACTGCTTGGAAAATTGGAAGCTCCTCTTGATGGGGTCTTTTGACAAGGTTACCAATCCACTTTACAGAAGCGACCTCATAAAAACAGCTGCAGGGATTTTATTTTTCTTGCAGTCTGTACTGTAGCCACAATGCAAACAAGAAGTGGCAGAATTCCTTCCACTGAAAATGATACCTTCATTAATACCTCTGCTGATTACTGCCCATTATGCATACTTGGGCATAGTCAGCCACTAACAGCAATTTCTAAACGGGCTCTGCTGGTAAAAATTCTAAAAAAGCCACCTTGCAAAATAGTATTTCGCAGGTGTGAAACAAGAATGAACAGGAAAAGTGTTTGGTCTTACAAGTATCTGTCTTTCCATACTTCACAGGAAAGACACTGCAGAACCAGGACCTTACAGGTCCTGAGCACTTGGAGTCATGGGCTTTCCACTTGCTCCTTTACTTCTGGGGAGTGAACCTCTAATGCCTCACATTTGTACGGGATTTGTACTTGTGTGAGCTCAACATGAGAGGCAGCAGAGTCCACTTACTTTGGACAGGTGTAAATGGCTTCCCAAATATTGTCAAATACCCAAATGCTGACAAATGATTCAGCACTTGAGAATGAAGGAAATCTTACAGGCAGCTTTTGGATTAAATTTTCACACACAGACACAAACGTATACACATGGTGAAAATTATTTAGGAGTCAAGGTAGTGTATGCTTAGGTAACAGGAATTCAAGCACAGCACTTTCAATTCTCTTTTTCAGAATTTTAGCAGTCTTAGTCCCATGGATTTCTTATGCAAGACTTGTTAGGCACCTCAATTTCTAAGTCACCTTTGCTCACAGGATATAAATGATTTTGAAGACTTCATACATTATCAGTATCTTCTGGACAATGTGAATATAAGGATACTGTAAAAATATAAAGGGATAATATTTTGTTGTCATTCTAACTCTTTGACATGCTTTTTAAAGTTAGAGGAAATAGTGTTATAGTATAATTCAATCACCCTCAGCTATTTCATTTTACCATCTCAAATGTCAACACATTTTATAATATACTCAATGGAAAATAACATTGTGATATCACCTTATTAAATTAATGTTTCATACAAAGTATTTTAATTTTAAATAAAATTAAATAGTAGATGTTAATTGTAGAAAAAAAGAAGTCTTGGGACAGAGTCTACTTGTACAACCACTCTGCAATAAAGCTTGTATTTTTAAAATGTACTAGTGTGGCAAGCTTAAATCAGAAGCCTAATTTTGCATTATGTGATGTTACCGTTTCATTGATCATTGATCAAGGGGCAAAGTGTTAAGACTGATTCTACCCTCTCAAAGTCTCTCTTAAAAGGCTTTAATGTGTAATTAAAAACCAAAGTTATTTTCAGTATACATCACATATGTACAGCTTGCATAAACTATTTCATCTCACTGCACTGAATCTTTTGGCAACTGATAGAAACACAACTGGATATCTCTTTCAAAAAAACACAACTGCTACAATCCTTTTGGTGGCTCTGACTTGTGTTTGGAGATCAAACTGACTGTAGAAAACATAAACTCACTGTCGGGCAAAGAGAGAGACTCTGCTATTTTCTTATTAAAAAAAAAGGAAAATAACAGGTTTTTGATCACAGAATCGCCTAGATTGGAAAAGACCTTTGAGATCATTGAGTCCAATCATTAATCTAACACTGACAAGTCCTCAACTAAACTAAGCACTATGTCTATACATCTTTTAAATAGCTCCAGGGATGGGGACTCCACCACTGCCCTGAGCAACCCGTTCCAATGCTTGATAACCCTTTCAGTAAAGAAATTATTCCTAATATCCAACCTAAATTTCCCTTGATGAAACTTGTGGCCATTTCTTCCTGTCCTATCACTTGTTACTTGGTTGAACAGACCCATCCCTGCTGAGGTCCTCCTGACTTTTAGGAACTCAGATAGCACAGTGATTAGTTCCAAGCAAGTGAAATACATAAAATTCAAATTTTAGGTGAAGTTAAGCTATTTAAAATTAAAACACACACAAAAAAATGGCATGCGGTATAGTTTTCTAAATTTTGTCCATTTGTTCACACGGCTTAACCTTGTCCATGTCTAAAATCACAGGTGTTAGCTAGGTTGTCAGACAAACGTACTTGCTAAGGGAGGACACAACTTCTGCATTTGTATTTGTAGCAACACAGATTTTGATAGATTTATGCCTAAACTCTGTAAAAATCCCTGGAGGAACCTGAAAAATTATTTGCTATCCAGAGCATAACTAACTGCATTGGGTTGCATAATAGTAATGGGACTGTCATTCACTTTCTGTGTAAAAGTCCAGTTCCTGGAATAATCATACCAGAAGGAGAGGATTCTTAATTTTTAAACTCTGCAGCACTCTTAAAGCTTTTTAGAAATTGCTTTCAAAAAGTAAGTTCCTGCAATATAAACTTCCAAAACCAGTTCTAGCTCAAACCTATTTTCCCAGTTGAACTTCTAAAATCCCACTATACTATATTATCTAAAATAGCATGAACAACTTTTTGAATCTTTAGGAAAGTTGCACAGTCTCTGAGTTTCCTTGACTCTTCTTTTGATGCTGTGAAACCTACAGTTATTTGGTGCTTGTATTCATGGGGCACTATTATTTAGTTGCTTAAATACAGCATCTTAAATATACCATTTCAAATATTCTGTGCTGTACTAGATGGCTCCTCACACATCCAGAATGGAGTCTCCAATACTTTTTCTGTCAATACCCTGGGAGTGGCCTGGCATGGGGTGTCAGAAGTTCTTGGACACCTGCCTTTAAGAACTTTAAGTGCATCCAATTTGTGGTTCCTTCTACTCTGTCAGTATCAGATGAGCTGCTGTGAAATCTTTCAGACCCTCAGGCTGCCCATAAAGAACTAAAGAAATTTCTCATTCATTAAATTAATATCAAAATCTTCACCAAAAAAGATTTTAAAATGTTGACTGGGCTTCTGAGTAGAAGCATGTATTACTTGTTCAAAGAGAAAGAGAAGTATGTATAAGGAAGAACCCTGTCTCCTTCCTGTTCATCTATTTTTAATTCAAAATGTTGTTCCTCTATCACCTGAAACACAGAGTGGAAGGCAAGGCGATGACACCGTATTAGCATCCTTTTGAAAATGACATGTTTCAAAAAGGATTTGGTGTTTTTTTCCATAGTTGAAATAATGTTCTCGAAAAGATTTTTTCTATCAGACTTAAAATGAGAAAAATTCCTTTGGGAACTTCTGCTTTTTTATCTATGTAAAGGTAAAACTGCAGCACTTGACATATAGATAAAATTCATTATCATAAGTGCAGACAAAATACAGTCACATATATATGTACAGGTGATTCCTAAGAGATAAATGTTTCTATGTTTCGATGAATGTGTGTATTAATCTATGAAAAAATGCATTTATGACTTAGATGTATGTATTTCATATTTAGAGACATCTCTATTTACGGATTAAACACATGAATACATACATTCACAAAACTGACACAAATTACAACATAATAAATGAAAATAAATGTAGACATTTCATCTTTACCTAGCATTTAATATTTTCCATTTTTCTCTGAAAAACTTCCAAGCAAGATCCCTTCCATGTGGATTTCGAGCTACATGGATTATCACATCAATTGCATCCTGATCCAGGACAACTTCTGAGTTGAGAGACAAATTCAAAAGCCTAGTGGGAGAAACAAGGAAAAAAAATGCTATTTAATTTCACCAACACATAGTCTAACAACAGTGTATCCGACAACTCTCAGAAAAAAAAGTAATTGCTTTCAAATGGTTTAAGTCTCCAAGTGAGTTCAGTGGTTTATTTCTATGATTCCAAAGGCAAGACACATTTATGAATCAGATAAATCTTGATGTAAAAGTATTTCAGTAAAAGCTGAGTGCAACTTTACATGTGCATTTTTATGAATTCAGTATGATAAGACTGGTCAATACATTTAAATAAATGTCATCCTAACAAAAAAAAATAACAGCAATTATTATAGGATTTCAAGCATTTCCAATTAACATAGGAAAATTTGGAGTGAAAAGACATAACTGTCAATTTTCATACATATTACTGAAAAAACATGACTGTTTAAACAGACAGTAAGCCTGTGCCCAAAAAGCAAAGTTCTTTCATTTATACCAAAGCTCATGTGATGATCCATAAATGTTGAAGTGATTATTGACAACAGTCAGATACAGATATGCAATATTTTTGTACCTGTTGAGCAAGTTTCTGTCATCACTGCAAGTTAAGGCTTCTAGTAATATTTTCTTCTCAGACACAGCCGTGGTAGAATGAAATTTCATCCAGATGAACTCCCATACATCTTCATCCATCAGTGAAACTCCTGTACAGTAGACAATGTCTCTCACATTGAGTGGGATTCTACAAAAGAAATCAGTAGTAGCATTGTGGTAAATAAGTAGCCTCACGATACTGAAAACAAAGGAGGAAGATCACTACATTTACACAACTCCCAAAATTAAAGTGCAAGAGCAATCTTTTTTTTTTTTTAAATTACACTTGCATCTCTACTGCCACTAAAATCTTCCAAGCCATCCTAATAGATTTTCTAATGGGTAACACACGCTTGCCTTTCTTTTCATAATGCTGTCATGTTGTCAGGAGACTATAAATTATAGTCATTCAGTTCATCAACACATAATGTGCCACATAACCTGCAGGACAGGTAACATAAGCTCCCCAGATTAGCACGGGATATTATCACTGTTGCTGGGCTCTAAGCCAAATCTCCTCTTGTCCTTAGTACTGAGGTTTTAGAACAGGAACTGATCAGCCAGAAACTCCTCCTTGCTTGTGTGTAAAGTGCTCCATCTTCATATAGTAAAATAAAAGTAAAGAAGTATGTGCTGAGACACTGTAACTTAAAAATAGTGTTTTCAGGAGTGAAGAAAACAGAAAGATCTGTTCATTTTTTCAGCATATTAATACCAGTACAAAACCAGCTATACTATAGGGTGGTTGTGAATGTGATAACTGCTTGAGTAATATAAACTCAAGACTACAGTTAAATGAAAGCTTCTCAAAGTCAAATTCAGACCAAGTATAGGATGTGCATATATAACATTTTCTTCTAAAAAGATCTCAGCTAGACTTTCAATTTCCTATCCTGCTTATGTTTCCTATACAAGCATAGGAGTTGAAACATTTGTGTGCTAAAGGGTATTCCTATGGATAAGGCTAGACATTTCTCAGAGGAATATGTTTCTGATTTGCAGGAAAGAACATCCTCTTTTTGTTGGTAAAATTTATCCAAAACCACAGTACTCTAGTTACCAATAGCTGAGCTGAAACACCTCTGGGATTTCACTGCAAGACCTCTTCAGAGAATACAGAGGTAAATATAGCTGCTGTCAGCACCTGGGCAGTAATACAGTGAGACAAAGAATGAAATTACCTCTGTAAAATCTGATATCAAATCTTACACAACACAGAAAGAAAAGGTTACATCAACACTTCAATTATAAGACTTTCACCAAAGTCTTATACCATAGACCTGGCTGTCCCAGTACAGAACAAAGAGGTCATTTTACTCCCATCTACTCATTCTCCTGAAAATAACTTTCTTCCACTGAAATTTTCTATTGTTGGGCTCTGTAGGGACTGTTTTTGCTTAAAAAGGTTCAGCTGATCTCGCTGGCCATGTCCAAGTTCTTGGAAAATGAAACTAGTGTGGCTTTGCAGCATTGCGATGTTTTGCTTCCTTGTCATTTATTCAGGAGTAAACTCTCCAAAGTAGAACTGAAAAGGATAGGTAAGAGAAATGTAGTTCATTTTAAAGTTGCTAGGATTATGAAACTTTCAACTCTGCGCAGCACACAGCAGCAATATTGCCTTCTAAAGCAAAATCAAAGGTGCGATGTCTCATCTCTGCCATGAACTGCTTCCATCTAGCCAGGTGTGGTGAATGGAGATTTTTGTCTCACTGAGGCAGTGAACTCCTTTCCCAGTAATGCTTTGCGGCTCCTATGAGCCTTTGCATAGACCTTTGCCCCCCCCCAAGGATCCCGGGATTGTCGAAAATGCTGGATTCTTCTAGAAAACA
>JAVSBS010018641.1:0-43562 GCA_033124195.1 Coracias cyanogaster | reverse complement strand
GTTGACTAAGGGGGAGTGAGTGGGTGGGCATAGCGTCCTTTGACATCATAATATCTCCATAGAGTAAATAAGGTTTTGTTTGAATATATCTGGTAATAAACTTCTTAAATACTCATCGATCTCCATGGTTGCCTATGAGCTTGTTGGGGTAATATCTCGCTTTGCCCTTGATCCTCTTCCCTTTTGGGAAGCGGTACGGACGCTGGCGCCCATACCGCGACACTGTACTTACCTGCTTGCCTTTCCACTTGAGCTGGCTATTGTCTCTGAAGTGCTAAAAGAGGCAGAAGCATGACTCAAACACCATGTTAATTACATTCTGATTGTAGAATCACCATCATTTTCCTGGTGGAAAAGCATGGAAAACAGCCCCTGGTTTATACTCAGATTTCAGTCAGAGTTGGTTTAAATTGACCAAAGGTGATACGGAGTATCTGACGCAGCAGGGATCTGAACAGTCCTTGAAGAACACTGACAGACCCCTAATGTTACTACTCTGAAACACAAGCCCATTTCATGTCTACCGAGCTGTTCTTAAAAGTAGCCTTTGCAAGGTCACTTCAGTGTAAGTAGACAGAAAATGAGTCTGCTCATATGTTGGTTACATTCAGTGTGTGAGACTGCCAGTAGCAACTGGTAAATTCTGGGGTGGGGAACTCAACAAATCCTGTAATGTTAAGAAACAAATAAAAACATGTCCCTGTCTTCCCTGCAAGTTGTACCCCTATTTATCAGCTGACTGTCAATCTGTATTCTGTAATTACATTATTTGTTGCAGCTATTTTTCAAAACTGTGCAATTCTTTTGGAGAAATGCACTGCTTTAACTTAGTAGCTATTCTCCTTCTCTGCCCTACTGTGATGCTTTTATCATAATACTTGTCATACGCTGGCAACCACAATCTTGTGCTTCCAAGAATGGCCCCATAGAAAGGCTAAAATGAATCTTCAGATGGCTCTTTAAATTATTCCTTTCTTCTATTGCTATGGTTAGTGAAACATTAAGCTTTTTATTCTTTTTTTTCTTGATGCCTCCTTCTCCAGTCCTGTTGGAAGGGATGAAGACACAGGCTGACAGCTTTTTAACACTGAATAATCTACTGCTGTGCATGCTAATAGATCGTGCTAGGTTTGATTAACTAATTTTGCAAATTAATATCTAAGCAAATTACTTTTGCAGATAGTTTGCAATGATTCTTTCTCTTTAATCTCCTCTTTGAATAGTTTCATACTAATGGTTGCTGCTGCTGATAAGAATTCACATAAAACTCTGGGGTATATATTTCATAGTAAATACATCTGATATCATACTACACAAGAAAACCCGCCCCCTCACACACATCTTATTTGAAGGTGCATGGTCATAGTTTCAAGAGAATTTTTTTTTCGTAAGTTTCAAAGTCATATAGGAATGCAATTTTCATTCATGCTCCATTCAAGGACAGTTTTAAAAGACACCCAGGTACTTATGTAACTGGGTATGCATGTAAAGGATTTTCAAAGATTAAAAAGACAGACAGACATATTGTAATTGCAAACACCTGACTGGCCCATGATCTCTTTGAACAATCATGTATGTCTACATGTCTACAGAGAGCTGATCTTTTTGCAGAGCTAACACAAGATTTTAAAATGTAAGACTTTTTCTCTTCTCTTTTTCTTTGTTACCTGAAAGTAAAATATTTTCCTTTAAACCAAAATATTGTAAGATGGACTTATGCAAATACTTCTACACTCACATTCCACAAAATCAGAAAATCCATCACTCTTTCTCAAGACGTCATGGTCTTAACTTACACTCTGTACTTATCTCACTGCCCATAGATTACTACATACTTAAATATTTCTATTTTCCATAATTTAATACTTCTTACATGCTTGCCTTTAAAAGATAAACTTCATACAACGTCAGTGGTCCATGTTCCCTTGCCTCAGCTGAATAAACCTGTGTTTGGACAACTTACATACATGCTGTCAAACCACTACAGTGCTGCTAATGCTCAGCTATCATATTATCCCCTCTCTGAAACCTTACATGAGCTTTTTCCCTGTATTCCTGAACCACACTACTTTCAAAGTCCTCATCTTAAGTAGTTCATAACATTTCCATCAAATATATTGTTTCATCTCCTTTCTTACTTCTCAGTTCTTCTGTCTCTAACCTCTCTCACACCTTTAATCAATTAACACCTTCTGCTCCCTTGCCCTGACCAAGGCTCTGTAATTGTCTGCAAATGCAGTGTTCACCCATCTTTATTCTTTTACACTCCTCCTTAAAACCCATCTACACATCTTCCTGCATATAATTATTTGTCAGCAATTTATCTGGAGTGGGCGGAGGCGACATGGGTGTCCCCTCCACCCACTCATACATGCAAAGTCAAGTAATTAATGCTGCAGTCCCACAGACATTTTTAAGTAACAGCCAGCAACCTCTGCTTCCTCCCATAGCGCTCTGCAGAACAGGGCACTGCAGACGCGGGTGGGCAGGAGAGGAAGAGCATGCCAGCTGGATTGCCTCTGAATAGGATAAATGAGAAATACACATTTCAGTTCCCCTTACCGGTTCCTATTGCTGGAAATCCAATCCGAGATTAATGTTGCAGCCTGATGGTGACAGTGTTTGTTACCGAAGCTGCACGCCAACATGATGACTTCCCGCCGCAACTCTCTGTCCAAATTAAAGAAAGCAGTAAGGCTGCATTAATGAATGTGTTTGAATGTTCATAAAAAGCTATTTCTTATAACAGTGGCAGCAATTGACGCTTGGGCACCATATCAAAGACAACCCAGCTATACAAATCTCAGTGTCAATTTAATGTCTACAGCTGCTGCTGTAAAGGAGAGTTGTGGACCAAAACCAGCCCCCATTTACACGTATGCACTCTTCCTGACCTCTGTGGTCACCCGAGTCCAAGTTCCTAAATATCCAGTGCAGCCAAATACTAAATTAAGGCTTAAAAAATCATGTCCTCCAAACTTAGGAAAGAAAAGAGAAAGGAAAGAAAGAGAACAGCATCTTGCTGCTCTCCCTCTAACCCAGAAAGGACAAACAGAAGGATGACAGAGCTAGGAAAGTATGACTTGCTGAAGATTACACCAAATTTTAGGAGAGTGCATTATTACAACCACATCCCGCAAAGAGACAATAAAAAAATAAATATAACAGTACTCATGTTGGTATGATGCTTGAACAAGTGAGTTGTTTAAATTATTCGTTGGCCATCCAAGCTTGAGATACATTGATGCAACTTGTCTTAAAATATACTCCTGAGACAGAAAAGAAAAATATATGTAATGTTAACATTTATTTTTTATTTGAAATGGAAACACTACTGACTATTGCATTTTTGTCTCTCTTCCTACCCTCAAATAACATTCACCTTTCTGAAGATTTTGTTCTGCATTTGGCAAAGCAGTATGTCTGCTTACAATCCTCCTTTACTGCTATTGGTAGCAGTAATCTGTAGAGCAGCTATTTGATTAGATGCCTACTATAAGACAATTTATTGTTATAAAACCTATCAATTTAAAAGGTTTCCTACGTGCATTTTTAACTCACAATATATGGCTGAAAAGTTCCAGGAGTGTCAACAGCTTAGTTTCTACTCTATGGCCAATCTTGACTACACTGTGCATGTTCACCTTTACAAGAACTTGTTTTAATATTCATAGCCATAGCAAAACCATGGCATAAGCAGAGTCAGTTGGCTTCAGAATACAGAACAATGTGGCTGCAAATAAGTTTTGTACTTTTAATGACACTATGCTTTAAGTTTAGGTTCTTGGTATGCTTGAAGAACAAAACAAGCTCAAGATCTATTTTAGCTACCTTTACTTTTTACACAGGAGACATATTTACATATTCTAACCAGTTGTGAAGAAAACCATTGCCATCGTATTCAGTGTAATCTTTTGCCAGTGGAATTCAGAAGTTTGAAAAAGAGAACAGAGATACAAAGAACCGCATAGGAGAGCATCTATTTTATTATTGTGGATGCACTGGCATGTATATATGATGTCAACAGAAAATCAGATTCATAGCGCATCTTTATCTAGGAGACACGTTACTCTGTGTCTAAAAAGACTTTATTTCCTCTGCTATCACCTCTGCTTTCAAAGCTCTCATCAGCAGTGATAACACACAACCCAGCTGTGAATTTTACTGGTTTTATTTATTAAAATTGTGTTTTCTTTACACAGCCATGTTTAAAAATTACATAGCAATGGCAGACTCGTAAGATTTTTTCTGTGCAATTAACAAAAGACTAAACATGCAAATTATTTCAACATCATTCTATATTATAGCTCTGGTTTGTGTACAGGCCTACACTGCAGGTTCATTAAGAATTTCAGTGCATCTTTTTTAATCTGTGGTATATATTCTACAAAAATAATTTTACATGTCAGCAGGTAGCTTTGGGTATGTTTGTATATATATATGGATGTACCTGTACATATATACACACATGCAGCCACATCTAGCTTCCTGCTTTCTGACCAAGTGTGTCTGTGGACATACACACACAAGCAAATATATGTTTAAGAAGAAAAAAGCACCTTTAAGCATTTCAGACTTTAGAGAATTCCTTCATTTCAAGGCTTTACAAAATTACCTAAAATTACAGTATGTTGGCCATTGAGAATATGTAGACTACATAAAATTCACAGTAAATAAAAAACTCCGGAGTTCATAATTGTCACTAGCTGCAAACAGATCCTGTGTACTTCATAAAACAAGCTCCAGCATCACTACAATTTTTTTTTTTTTTTAATTTCAGGAAAAATGTTAAAATGTTTGTCATGTCTATCTTAATTATCTACTGGTAGCTGTTACTGCTGTCCCCTTGGACCCAATTATGAATGGGCTTTTGATTCAATGATGATCTAATCCTTGTTAATTAAGGTAACTGCATTGAATTCACCATGGCTTTTTGGATTAAATAATGACTACAAATCTTTACTTCAGTTGCATGCATCCTGTTCAGTTGTGCCTGCATTTGGTGTCCTTGCTGAGCTTGGGCATCAATCTAAATACAGCCGTGGGGCTCCTCAAAAGAGAAAATCTGGAAATAGACTACTCTGGCTCTTTCAAGTGAAGTACTTTATTTGTTGTAATATTTTAGAAAAGGCATAATTACCTTTCCTTCTACTAATCATATATATGCCTCAAACAACAGTTATCACTGCTGAAATGCAAATAAGCCAAAGCTTGACAATTGCTATGTTTAAATAAAGAATAATTAGGAAGAAAGCTAATATCCCTAGGTCATTTACAGTATCTGACTGGGGAATAGTTCCACTCTTGGCAATGTAAGGAAAGGGAGTGAGAGGAAGGAAGGGAGAGAGGGAGGGAGGAAGGGGGGAGAAGGGAGGGAGAAGGAAGGAGGGAGGGACGAAGCTGAGGGGGGAGAAAGGAAGAAAGAGAGGGAGACGCTATCTCTTACATTGAAGATGTTGTAGCTTTCTGTGCGGTCCAGCAACTTATCTAGAGGATAAAGAGCTCGGCTGGCAGCGTGCCAAGGCAGAAAATCCTTCTCCTCTGAAAGGTATCTGATAATCTCCAAAGGAATATTCTGAGGCAAATAACCAGCTCTGCACAATAAAAGAACTTAGTATTAAATTGGTTTTGCAGAAGATAAATGATGAAGCAAAAAATTACTACTTTTTTTTCCAAATGAAATTAAAAGGCAGAAAAACATTATAAACTCATCACACTATAATGACATAAAAGTCAGCCTTATAAAAACCAGCAGCTTAGAGTATCTCCCAACACATATGCAAGCATACTTATCGGATGAAGGAAGGCATGAGCACACATGAAAGAAATCTAGACAAGCTATCCCTACTTTATGTGGATTCCTGTGGCTATAAAAGACATGAAGAATGAAGTAACTGACTTTAAGCAAAAAAAAACCAAAAGGAAGGTGTTGCTCTGCCCATCTGCAAGATAGAAAGCTGTCTGCATAAAATCAACAACCCAAGGTGTTTTGCTTCAGAGAACATTTCTACTGGCCACGGGCAACTGGGAAGAACTAGTGGTGAAGAAGCATCTTTAGTTTCACTTACCCTCTCCACTCTTTTCTCTCTCCTTTAGAGCTGCCTTGTCTTTTATCAACCTTAAGCCACTTTGGAATTACTTATTTTATTAAACTGAAGTGGCATTCGGTGACATCACTGCGGTTAAGGATGTTCCAGGACTTTCCATATAAACTATGTCTTTTTCAGGCATTTGTAAATCAATCAGCTAACACTTTGTCCCATTCTTTTATAGTCATAAAGGACCCCCTCCATGCAAGAGCAATAGTTTAGGGGGGTTTCAGGAAGGCTCTTTAAATTAAAAGCTTTACAAGTAACGTTCAATACAGACACAAGCACTTGAAAGTTGCTTCTTAAAACTGAGTACAGGAAATGTCAGACTTTAGGATTTGCTCTCATTTTCTGTTTCAGAACAGCATTTTTTATTAACTATCCAGACTTCAGAAATAAAGTATAACCCTGTGGGTGTGAACTTTCTAGAAACAAACAGGTCTGTTCTTCTCCTGATGCATGTGTTTAAATCCCAAAGGAGTATTCTACTTGCCTAGAGGCAGGTAGATATATCTCTAGAGACAAGATGATGATTCTGTTTTCATTAAACACTTAAAGTCAGCAAGTTGGATTCCACAAGCTTCAATTTAACATAGGCTACATTATGATATATCTTCATAGACTATTTTTTCTCCTTGTTGGTTGCAAATGTTCCCCTTAATTTCCATCACTATCTGGGGAAGAGATGCATGGGGATAGTAAACAAAGAAAATTACAGAGATTATTATGGAAATGAACCCATACATACATGTTGATCTAAATTTTTATCTCAGCTGTAATAGCATACAAAAACAACTTTGCTGAAATATTTGAAATACATTATTCTTTTTGGTATGGTCCAAACCCATAGTTTCCTTGCAAGGTGCACCACCCCATCAAGCCACTGTTTTTAACACTCTCTATTGGAAGAATTACACCCTGTTCCTTTCATGTTCTCGGGAAAGAAGTGAGCTCATGTAACTGCTTTCAAATATAGCTATCCTATGTCCTTATGATGACCCACTCTCCAGTCTGCTTCATGTCATCTTTGTCCACATTTTGTCAGCAAGGATCCATTCTCAACTCCAGTTACAGCACATACTCAAGCAAGAAAAACAAGATCACCTGGGGAGATCACTGTGTCAGTCAGGAACTGAACAAACACAGAATGAGAATGGTGGAGCTTTTAGTGGGGGTGGCAGATAGAGCTCAATGCATCTGAAGAGAGAGACATTTCCTCCAGTTTATAGGTCTTTCTTCTTTCTGAAGCAGCAGAATTTCATGAAGATGAGTTCTAGGTCTTAATATTTTTTAAAGATATGTAACCATAATTAATGGAGCCAGAAGCAAGCTGCATTGACTGCAGTTAAAAATCCTGGAGGTAATGTTAGCAGAGGTAAACTGACTTGAAGTTGCATATATGTAATTAGTTCCTAATGAGATTTGTGATTATTGTTACTGATAATTTGATTGACATGAGAAATTGTCAAGTAAGGAACAAGAGGAATAGCTCTAGGAAACATGCTGCTTAACGAATAAATAGATGAATGTTTATTATAGCTGCACTAATGGACATTTAGGATCATGTTTCTGAAATTAAATCTCTCTATGCTAAGCACAAAAGGGAAATCATCACTACAAAACAAACAGATTTTTTTTTTTAAGCTTAACTTCTCCATGAAGACACATAGGAAGTGAACTCAGAGAGATCTATCTCTTATTCCTGAGCTCTCGGCTTTCCTAATTAGTTTCAAAATCATGATTCTTAGCTGATGATACTTACCCTGTTCACAGCAGAAACTGTTACTCTCATCACTCACTGCTTCTAACTTCCAAATTTATCAGCCCACTCAATTTTGCCTGCCTCTCTCCCTGTCTCTCACTTTTCCTATTGTTTCCGTAAGGTTATATTCCTTCTCATTAAAAAAACTGTGGCAAAGTCTGAGTTTTCCCTGTTTACTACTGAACTTCCTTCTCTTTCGGGGTATGATCCTTGAACAGCTTATGCACAGTATCATAAAAATCAACCCCCTACACCTATAGAATCAGTCCTGAGAGCAGGGATGGGGATGGGGGAGATCCTTGTGGTTGACATTATCATATAAATGAGAACAAATTCATCACTTCAGATCATGATTTTGAGAGGAAGTGGTTATGGCTGCTACAACCAATGCAAAACTCTCTGTCAGCTCATGTTGGGCAGATGTGCTTCAAGTACAACTGCTAGGCTGGACCTCTGAGGGAACTTGAGCAGAGACATAACTAAAATTCTCCTGCAGTGGCAGTTAAGATAGGAGCACTTCCCTAGATAAAACATAAGTGCTTCAGGAACTTTGCCTTAGCAGAACATTCTTTATATTCTGCACTGTTTAATTGTATGGATGCCTACAGAATACCATGACAGCCTTATTCTTTCACCCTCTGCCACCAAGCCATATTTACAAACTTCTTACTCCAAATACACTGTTCTCCCACACTATTCACCATTAAATAGTTTCTGTCAAGAGGTAGTGATAAGTACTTTCACTGTTCTACCTTTTTGTGTAAAATGTGGTATAAAACGTATCCTACATTTTAAAAAGCTTAAGGAATATTTTCATTCACAATAAAAAGGCAAGAGTTTGGTAAGGGTAAGGCCAAATACTAAGACTGCTAAGTTTGGCATTCATATTGAAAAAACAGGATACAAGGAGAAGCTCTCACCCTAAATCATGAAAGAGACAAACCATGAACCATAAAATAGGTAAAAAAGCCCTAATATCCACGTCACAGGTCTATTAACTGTGTGAATTTTCCTGGGAGGCAGCATGACTACCATGACAACCAGGTCAGCAGAAGACAGAAACTAGCCAAAGCAGCATGACTGCATAGTGAGCTATGCACTAGTGCTCTGCATCTTCACAAAGCACACCAGCTAGTTTCTTAAACTTTATTTTAGTACATTGGTATTATTTTCCTTTACACTAAAAGCTTGCCCAGCACTAAGAGTGATTCCAAGACACCTCTTTCCCAGGGGATACTGCACCCAGCAAGATGCACTGGCTCACTTCAACAGCCGTCAACTCACTCACCAGCCAAGGGGTGCTGGCATGCTTCTAGGAATTCTCCTTTACTAGCCAAGAACTAGGTTCAAAGATGGATATACAGGATCTGGTCAGCAAAACAAAATTTTTGCGTTGAACAAAGAAGGAATGGCCAAAGACTCACAAGTGTCACAAAACCTGTGACAAACATACACCATCAGCTGGCTGACAACTGCTAACTGAAATCACTTGTGTCATTTCTGAAGCAGGATAATAACCAAGATGAGGAAAGAAGGCAGAATACAGAATGAGTCTGTTCTGAGTGTCTCTGTGAACTCTGATGGAAAATCACAGACCCACAGAAATGTTTAACAATTACCATTACAATAATAAGAAAAGTAACAGTAGCGACCTTCCCATCAAAGGGAAAAATGTAGAATAATTTCCCTGTCATATAATTGTCTGGAAATATTTACTCAAAGGCGCTACAGAGTATAACGTAAGTTAAGTACATATTCTACACATACAGTTTGATTTATCACTCTCTCTTCCAGAAATGTCACTGGAAGGTCACTGATAGAAATCCTCATTTTTCTTGTGTCTTTTTAGCCATCAATCATATTGCTATGCTTGAAGTCCAGTAAAAGTACTATCAGACAATGCCTGCCAAAGTCCAAAGGCATGAGAGCCAGGGCTACAAGAAAATGTTCTTTTCCAGCGTAGCCATCTCAGAGGAAAACTGAAATATTGCCTGTCACTCAGGGAATAACTCATTATGGGCTATTCTGAAACCAGGTAACAAACATAAACACCACAGAAATACTGTGATGTCCAGCCTTATGTCTGGTCTAAAATGGTCACATTGTTTCTCTGGGTACGTCTGCAGTAACCACCTGAGAATTGTAGCAAGCCATCTATCTACAGCCAAAAAAACTCTGTAGGGGAATCCGGAATAGTCTTGGCAAGTATCTTAACAGATAAAATAGTCAAACCAAACAATGTTGATCCATGAACAGTGGCTGAGCACATATGGATGTTCGGGTTAAGCATTTCCCAAGTGCAGTTTAAAAAGTTTACAGTTCACCTACAGCATTTGGAATGTAAAGGCTGAAAGTCACCTTAAGAACTAATCTAGTCTTTCTCCTACCCAAAGCAGATTCATACCAGTGCCATTTCTGAAAGAAATTTGTCTAGTTTTGTTTATTTAGGCCTCTAGCAATGGATATCCTAGGACCACTAGAATTTCAGTACTCTTCAAGAGGAATGATAATAAGAATATTGTAACTCTGGTCTTTTGCCCTGTAAAAATTCATGGAACAATACCAACAGATTCATTTCATGTCCTAAAATGAACTGCTGTTTATGTAGCTTCAGTATAATCTACAAAAAGCAGGAGTCCCTCTTCACGGCATTTTAGATTGGAGGGTTTTGATTGACATCACTGGTCATATAGAAAGGAGCTCGGACTTAAAGAAGAGCCTCTATAAGCTATCGCTAAGCCAGCCTTCTCCATACCGAGTCATTTAAAAACATGACTACAAAAGCAAAATTTAACAAAAAAGATCACATTTGAGATGCTTTGTTGTTTTATCACTTTTTATATAATTGTCCTTCTCCAACAGCTAACAGTTTATCAGTATGTCAATCAATCCGTAGCCACTGTTACACGTGATAACTTTGGTGTGTGTTACAAACATGGTACCACATGAGGTTTGTCTTATCACGTGCGTTCCTAATTTCGCAGTTACCTGATGAAGCGAAGAAGAGGAGAACAGGAATACAGACTAGCAAAGAGATCTGCTTTGGTTATTAGACAAATTACCTTTAGACAAACATCCTGGTCCATCAGGTTTTTCATGCCTAAAGAGGCTGCTGATGAACTGTGGTGAAAAGGTGATACCCATTTTTACGATAAGGGCAGGCATAGAAAAATATCTTTCAAAAGGTAGATATATATATAAAGCGGTTTATGACGTTATATAATATCATAAGCACCAATGCTGAGCAAGGTACCATCCTGCTTACACTAACGAAATTCCTAGGGTGGCCATTGCTACAGAGAAAAGAGGCAATGAACAGAAAAATAAAGTACTGAACATAGTAAGGAAATATCCCTCACAAAGAAGTCACACTAAAAATCTCATAGCAATCAAAAATAATCTTTAAATTACATGAGCTTTTAATGAGTCAGATAAAAGCAGGAGATGTAGATTATATTATGAAACATCAGTGTGCATTCAGCTGCATTCTGACCTTGATTTGTTCTTTACACCGAGCCACTGAACTTATGGACGGATCCCAGCACATTCATTTTCCCCTTAGGGACAAAGTACCAAATGGTAGTGTAATTGCCAAGGGAAAATTATTACTCTGTTCTGAATTATTTCTATCATAAATCCAGCACCAGTCAAACAGACTCTGTCACAAAAACGACAGGGTTGCTGCACAGTGATGACAGTCCCACAAACAAGTGCACCATAAATCCCTTAGTCCCACCACCCAACAAAGTCATTATAAGTCATGTGTTTAAATCAAAATTAGAAAATCCAAGCTGGCAGCAAACTGGTCTGCATTGTTGAAACAATGGAAATGAGGTGATTTACTTGCTGCTGGTTTAAAACTCACCCTGCATCATCTGTTTCTTATGAAATACGTAAAACATTACTAGCTTTTTGTCTGGATAATTTTGAAGAGGGAAAATGCAGCTCTTCAGAACATAGGTGTGCAACTCAGATTAACTTCAATTCTGTTTCTGTGCATGTGCAATATATGAATAATTAGACCATGCTCATTAATGCATAAAGGGACAGTAAGGATTCTTATTCATTGATTCATTCTTTTACTTTTATAGTCAACCATGTGGATTAGAATAATTCACAGAGAAACTTGGTACCAATGAACTTTTTTAACTGTATTTGGCTTTTTATAACCCTATTAATTTCTTCTGGATCTACCAAGGGCTGGTGGCCCTACTGATGTGCTCAGGATATTCCTTCCCACACTGCTTTAACAGTAGTTCTTCAGCAGCTGAGAAAAAACAGGTATGTTGAACCCTGACACAGAAAAAAATGCTTTGAGCAAGGTGACCCATCTAACAGGGAAACTAACTCTTGTAGTCACAGATGTCACCTTCAACTCCCACAAGACTGGGAAGTCAGAAATTAAAAACTTATGATGACTGGCATCCATGTTCAGCAAGGGAAGCTGGAAAAAGAATGTTTTCTCATAGAAAACTAATGTGCAATCTGTAAAAAAGGCCCTGCATTCTCCAGTATCAAAATCGATCTACCTCATTGTCCACTTCCAGGGTTGGGTTGACTTTGGACCAGATAAGGACTATGCTTTTCTATGACATCCAAAGTGAGTTAATGAAGGCTTTACGATTTGTACAAGCTGTGGACTTCCACATAAACAGGACAGGAATTAACATCGCCTCTTTGATAAATACAAAAGCAATATTTGGCTTACATGCTCATTTTAAGTACTAAATTTAATAAGCATTCAATCTCTCCAAAATCAAAGGATTCAGAGAGTATGACAGTTTTAAGGGAAGCCTGCTTATTATTATGGTTTCTTACATGCAAAATATTGGAGGACTCTTCAAGTGACATTCAACTTCACAGAAGAGCATTTGAAGCATCCTACAAAGAATAGTTCAAATTCAATATAATTATCAGAGTATCATGTGGCTTAAATTATCTTGCACAGTTTTAGAGTTGCCACATAAATAAAGGCTCATATTAATTTGAATTAATCACCTTTGTTGAAAACATAAAAAAAACCCAAACAGACTCAAAAGCCTCTCTTTTGGCAAAAATGTTACAAAAATTCCTTCTAACTGGAGCTCACTATCAATCCTTTCCTCTTCTTCCCCATTTGAAAAAAAAAAAATTAAAAAGAGTAGTGAAGATGAAAAGGAATAACTTTACTGATGAAAATTAAGATTATGCAGTGAGTTAGGTACAACACATTTTTCATCATCATGAAACCCTGACTTTTGAGAAGTATGTCATTCACACACACTTAAATTAACTAAAGAAATTTCAATGTATTTGGGGGGCTAATAGATGTCAATTTGAGATTACCCAATTATTAAAAGTGTTATTTGTTTTCTTTCTTGATGACTTTGTAGGAAAGGGTAGAATGAAACAGCCCTTCTATTCCTTAAGTTGTCAACAGGAATGGTATCTAAGAGAGTATGTTTGAGCAAATTCAAAACTGAGTTCATTTATTATTATGCACAATACTTTTTCATATCTCTCTTCTTTCCTGGTCTAATGTTTATAATTTGCATATCAGTCAGCCAAGTGAAATATGTGTTTAAAGGCTAGAAACTTCATATGGGAAGCACAGAAGCCTGATCTTGAAAATACACATACAATCTCAATTTTGTTTCTTAGAATATCTACAGAATTTCATATTATTTCTGTAAAAGCAATTCCCTCTAAACATATTTATAATAAAAGACTCTCTGAAATTCTCATAAACCCTCACCTATTCTCTTATCTCCATTTTACAGAGAGAAAACAGACACAAACAGTTTAAGTGATTGTACCAAGATCACCTAGGAAGTCTACAGCAGAAACAGCATCCCAGGTTTCTCCAGTCCCTGTGCAGTGCCTTAATCATAACATAGTCCTTCCTGTCATTTATTGCTTGATTTCTTGCTAGAGGAAAACACACTTCTAGCCAAATAGGGAGGAGATAAACTAACAGAACATTGATTCCCAAGACTTCTCTTAAATTTTATCAAGCGAAGGGACTTCAGCCTACAGTTTAAAAAAAAAAAAAAAAGTTTTATAAAAATCACCAAATTAAGCCCCAAAAGCTTGAAAGTATAATCTGCACTTTGAATTCAAATTTTCACCCTTGCAGTATGTTCTTCCAAGCAGATAAATCATACACTGACAAAGACCAGACCTCCTCTAGACACAATCCTGGCAAACAGCAATTGGATGAGACCAAAAAGCAGGACCATTTTTTAGAAGCAAGGGCACAGTCAGGTCAAAACAGCAGGAAAGCAGACAGTAGCCTAAGGTTTCAGACCATTTTGTTTATGAAGAGGCATTGGCATTATTCTTTTCAGCTAGAAAAGCTGGTTCTTGCCTTTTATTTATTTATCTTTTGTCAATGTTGGGAAAGGACAGGACATTTAGAGCAGAACCTCCAGCCTCTCATGGTGGCTCATTGCCACTACCTTGACCAACTCAGCAGTGAGGTCTTTTGCTCTCCATACTAGTACTGCTAGACCCTCAGAAAGAAAAGTAATGGAGTTCGGGGATAAGGGTAAGGAGGAAAAAGAGCTGCTTATTGTGAGAGGGCAGGTGAGGGAGGTGGGGAAAAAGGCTGACCAGGCATCTGCAGGGAAGAAAAAGGAGTCTGTAGATGAGAGGATGGCACAGGGAACAGATGTATGCCAGATAGGAGAGGAAAGGGCCCGCATACAATGCTACAGGTTGTGAGGCTGGACAAAGACTTCCATCAACACACAGATTTCTGGAACCCTATTTGCACCTCTCAGCTCCCTTTCCAATACTCAGAATTGCTAAGAAACCTTCAGCAAGCTCCACTCACACCATTCTCCTCATCTTGCTTAAGCTCAAACTCCAAGTGTTCTCTTGAAGTGTAATTCAGATCTGGTTTAATTAATGGTCCTGAAACAAATTTCACAGACTGCTCCCCTCCCCTGTCATTAGACAGCAGTCCCTGGCATCTGCACTGCAACACAGATACATCCATACCAAGCTGACTTCAAGAGGCCAGCTTGAACTATAACAGATCAAGACCATGGGGTGAAAAGAGTATAGATTAACAACCATTACATAAAGATAATTCTTTCACTCCACTGAAACCATGTTTTCCTAACAGTTTATTGTGAGTTTGGCTACATATAGAGTTAATGAACTTTACAGGATAAAATAATCACTGCTATAATAACTCAGAAGTACCAAAAATAATTGAAACACATGCAAATTTTGTGGGGATGTGGATTAACAGCATAATTCACTTCTACAGGATAGATGTATGCTAGACCAAGACCTACCCCCTGCACTAAACACTCTGCAGAGAACTCAGTTCTCCAGTTTCTCTTTGAATATGCTGAAGAGTCTCCAATTTCTTGCCTGGCTCTTAGCAGGTTTTTCTACTCTCCAGGATGCTCTCACAGTATTGGCACTTCCCTGCAATGTGCCATACAATTTGCTTTACTGCTCTTAGCTACACAACAGGAGCAGATGCATTTATGATACATCCCACAAAAGCAGAATTGACTTTTAGTGTGCTTACTCTCAAGAATCACTTTGATTCTTCTTGTACGAACATATGCAAATCTTAGCTGAAATATGTATCTCCACACAAAGCAGATATCAAGGCTGTGATATGTCACAGAACATATGGACTGACATACAGCATATAGAATGAATGATGGCTACCTTAAAATATTTGTAGCTTCCTATTTTCTCTAAAACATATGCAGCTGCTCTGGCCATTTGAGAGAGTATATATGTCAAAAGAAATCCAACAACTTTTGTAGGAAGCAATATCTAAATCAGTCGCTTGTGAACCATCACCAGAATAATTTGTCTGACAGTGGAAGAGAGTTACTATAGCATCTGCCAAAATAATTTAGATGAGGTCTCATTTATTAAAATAGTAAATCTGTACCACAATTAATCAAGCGTGATACAAACTATCGATCTAATACTCACTCCCTTAGCTGGTACTCAGAGACACTAATTAAGGGAGCTGCTTAACAATCTCTTGTTTGCCTCTGTGTTGAACTATCAGCAAATGTGGTCAGAAGTAATAATGAAGGCTGGAGTCAAACTGTAGTTTATTCATTTAAATGTACCCTATATGATCGTTTATGAATACCCAAACAAAATAAGGTCAACAACCCCTGGATGTGGCTGTTGAAATTTTGAAACATTTTGAAGTATATTAATTGAGCTAGATTAGAACTTCTACCTTTGTCACCTGCTTATTATTCAGCCCCAAAACTTTAAATGGGCTCTGAAATGCCTTGACTTTTCCTGACATTACACTGAACAGGACTTTGAGTAACACAAACAAGGGTAACCAATTATCCCAGATATGTTGGAAGACTTCACATGCTACAGTAAGTGAAACCTTCATCTCTGGAGAAGGAAAACAACAATGAGCATCACTTCAACTCCATAGTTTAGTTTTGTTATGCATGTATTTCCACTAGAAACTTCAAGGAAACATCCTTTCAATTTAGCAGTAATAATTCTGGATTTTATATGGCAGCATATAAACTAAGGGCTTAGTTACAAGATAAATCTGAGTTTCCAGAAATAAAACCAGCTAATCATCATGGGAGGTGGTGCTGCCTCAGGTAGCTGAATGGATAAGATATTTTTGCCTGAGTGGCAAAACTCCACATCCAGGAATTAATTTAAGGAATAATGAGAGGGTTAGCTTCGATTTGTTGGCTTTTTCTTTTTTAAAGAAAAAAGTAAACCAGGGAGTCCTAAAGACATGGTTTTCCAGATCCCAGAGGTTATACTTGTTTAACTAAGTTTTTAAATGAATTTCTCCTTTCAAGTTGGTAAGAAGGTGATCTAGAGTGAACATTAGCTTACTTTGGCATTTTACTTTTGGAATCAGCCTTGAAGTCAAACGCTCCAGCTGTTAAAGATGAATTTGTGTCAAGGGAGAGAATCTGGGTTTATATATTGAAAGGGAGGTTGGCACTGCCTCTTCCCTTACCCTCAGACTTTGGTTTTCTAGAGTCAGCAGAACTCACAGCTTGAAAAGCAAGCCAAGAAGAACTATTAACAGCAGGAAAACCATCATCATAACTCATCATATATTTGCACCAGATTCCTGGATTTGGCTTGGTGAATGAAATTCTGAGAGAGAGGAACTCTGAAGAAGGCCATCTACCACAGGGAAACCAGTTCACAGATAAATCTGAAGGTATATTTTTTGTCATTGATCATTTTCGAAACAGCTCCCTATACTTGTGAAGTTTACAGGGGTGGGCTTTTATGGCCTAAAAAAAAATTCATCCTAAGAAGCTATAGCTGACTTACCCGCTAATCTGTGAAAGAAAATGGACAGCACTCCAACATGGCCATCCATCCCTGGAGCAGAAGAATAATTATTTAATGACACCACTTCATGCGTTCTCATTAATCCAGTTAAGAAAAAGCTTCTGATAAACATCAAAGAAATGCTGTTAAGAAATATGCAAAAAACTACTCTCAACTTTTATCCCTGACTTTTGTTCATGTGTAACCAATGAGCATAGTCTCAACAACCACTGCACTGTCACTAGGCCTATGACCCACCCAAAAGGGAACCACCAGCAAAATCTGGGTATCTGAAGAACTCCAGCACTATTTATTCTGCTGCAGAACTGAAGACAAGATATTAACTGATAGCAAGACAGATTGTCAGCCTCATAAAAACAGTTTCCTGAGACACTGGCATGCAAACCAAGCAGCTGCCACCTCAACACTGTGAACTCACTATGGCGTGGGGAGGATCAAACGAGTATGAGACACACATTAGGTTTCAAGAGACAAAAATCGATGGATTCTTCCAGAAGTGGAAAGAACAGTAACTAGTTTATATGACAGTAAAATAGGTACCCACAGTTGCATTTGATCCAACACTGATTAACACCAAATACAAACCAGACCTATTTCTTTGACATAATATTGGATTAAGTCAGCCAGTTTAATGAGAGGAAGTGAATATGAAGATTTAGATCCCAGCAAGGAAGAACTAGGGGTGACAAAATACTCCTGACATTAGGAAGGTAATTTATCTTATCCTTTGTGGTCAAGTGGCTTAGACAGGCCAGCTACATGTTTTTTTCCATTAATAGTCAGTGCACTGACAGGTGACAAACTCAGATTTACAAACTCAGATTTGCAGGTTCACCCTCGGGATGCCTAAAGTAAACCAGGAGGCATCTCACTTCACTAAGTGACCCCTTATCCTAAGCAAAGAGAAAGACAGAAGAAGCTAATAACATTACTCACACTCTCAAGAAACAGTATCTTTGTTATTTCCTTTGCTGTTATTATTGGAGCTACCTGAACGGCTCTCTGTTCAGTTTAGGCTTAGAAGAGAATCACAGATCTGTATGTCCTTTCTCAGGTTTCTCAGTCAACATATCCCATTTACCACAATAAGCATATTTTCAAATTGTACTGAAATTTCATACAGAATATTCCCAAAAGATAAAGGATTTTCAAGAAGAAGGGAAGAGAAAGTGCCAAGCTGCTATTCCTGATCAAGAATTTGGGGCATGAATTTCCATAAGCTATGTTACTGCCAAGCCTACAGCTCTCCAGTTCCTCAGGATGTGTGCATGTACTACAGCTGAGAACAGAATTATGCTTAAAATCCAAAAAAATAAACAAGATTGTGAGATTTCAAACACAGTGGCCAAGCTGCAGCTTTCTTTTATTGTTGTTTATTCGATTCAACTCTGGTTGATTAATTTTATGGAACCAAAATACAACAAGAAGGAAGAAGAATGAATATATTTCCATATAAAATGGGCAAAACTTTATGAAATTAAAGTTATAGAGCTTAAAAAATTCCTTAGAGGTATCAATTCACTTACGTTGTTTATTTTTGAGAAATCATTATGTGGGACAGTAAAAGGATAATAAACATTTTTGAGGAATGAAATAAAATACACCTTTTAAAAAAAAAAAAAAGTGGTGCTCCAAATTAATTTATATGAACAATTTTTTCATTCTTCTCCAGATCTAAATATTATTAAATTTTACTAAAGATAAAATCTGTAGTTGTTCCACAAACAAAATCAATCAGCAGTAAAATTACATAGAAATATCATGTTAGGTTATACCATATCAAGACAGTGGAAAAATTGAGTCAAACTCTTCTGGTGTGGAATGGACATTATCTGTATCAAGTTCAGCAACACATTGGAGACTACTTCAAAAGTTTCTAAGAAGGATGGGGTATTTTGAAGAAATACAGTCTCTTCAGTACAGTAAAAAGAACTGCTAATGTTAGAAATTCTTAGGCCCAGTGTGAATTTCAGAAGTTATGTTTTTATTTTTGCATTATTTTATCAATGAAAGTAATAGCCAGGGATTTAAATAAAAGTATGTAGTCTATAGTTCTTGCCTTCTTCTCAAAATGCTAATGTTTATAGTTGAAGACAAGAAGATAACACATCAGTGCAAGCAGGGACCACAACTGACAATTGAATTATCCTTAAACACAGCCAGACTTCTCAGAAATCAGGTCTAAATTACCAGTTACTATCTCTATGCCTGGTCAATGAGGTTACTCACCTTTATTACCTCACAGTCAGAGAAAATCATATGCATTTAATCTCCCCATCATGTAACAATACATGGGCAGGGAGAAACACACGCTGTACATCAGAGACGAGACTGAATCAGCACTGCATCCATGACGCAGGCAAAAATGATATCATAGTACTGCTTCAAAAGAAAGTCATGTGACTTTCTGCTGTGCCTCACAGCTAAGGAGGGGAAAGCTACGATGCTTTTAGGCTGATGGTGGCCTTCTGAACACTGGCTTTTTGGGAAATTGAAAGAGTCTGTGATTTTGATAGCCCTTGGAGCTTCTTTCAGGAACACTGCTGTGTCACATCAGAGCACCCGACACAGCAGGGGCAACTGCGCCGCACTGCAGCATCAGCGTGCAATTCCCCATTGCTTGTCACACCAAGAGCTTTTCCATCTGCTTTTGTACTCCCAAAAGTTCAGATGCTCTGCTGTCAAGGCCTGCCCCCAAGGCACTCCACTTCTGAAGTCTCTCAATGCCTTTCTAGTCCTACTCGTGATAAAGAAACAGATTCCTGGTCTTTGTCTGGGAGAGGGAAAATGAAAACCAAAAATACCAAACTCTTCTTAAAAAGGTACCATATAGTCAGCTAGCCAATTAGACTAACTTCAGCATCACTATAATTGTTTTTTAACAGGTTTTTTTTTAATAGGAAATATGATAGCTGAATAAAGTTAAAAAAAGATAAACAAAAAGTAAACTCTACATGGCAAGTCTAGCCAGGTCCACGTGCCTTATTGCTGCTCTTGAAATATAGAGCATAAATAAATCTAGTGTTTGCAAACATGTAGATCTCTCCTCCATCCGGACTGCCTTGTAAGACATGTACTTAAGGCAATACTACTGATAGGAGTCTGTGCAGAGATTTTAAAGAAACAAGAATCTAGCTGGAATCCCTGCTGGAAGAGTATTTCCTCATAAGTAATATCTATGTACGCGCACGTGTATACACTATAAATATTTAGCTCAACTACTTTTTTCCACAGTACGTGAAAAGCAAACACAGCAGCAGTCCACTGCAGCTCATTGTTAACAAAATTAAGTCATGTTTTTACAATGTGAAATCTTGTGGAAGACTCCACAGCACTCTGGTAGAGCTGCTTCTGAAAAAGCAGCAGGATCTCGTATCACCACAGAACTTCTTTGGAGAGGAAGTAGGGAATGCATTACTCATGTAATCTCTTTTAAGGTTTTTAGGTAGACAAAATTTGGCCAGATGATGCAGGTTCAGCCTCTAATCAAGACCTTTATGCTTCACAACTAAGTCACGCTAGAGGCCTGGCTCAGTACTGACACAGAAGAGAAACACTCACCTACAAGAATTGGCTTAAGACAGCCAAGATTTTCAGAGAGGTCTAGCCACATCTGACCGTGTTCAGTGCATGGAAAAAGAAGAAAGCATCACACTGGTTCTGTGTAACTGCATACCATTTCTCCGAGGCGCCAAAACCAAATGAAATTGAAACAGACTGTTAATTACTGAACATTTAGTAGTTCTTCCAATAGCCTAGATATTTCAGAACACTCTGCAATATTCTAGTAGCCAGAGAGTACACACAGTATGGTACAATGAAGTCTGAAGGGATGACCTATTTCTAGTCCTTTACTGTTGCCAACGGGAAGACGCCGCAAGGCAAGAATGAAGGGCAGTGCAAAAAGCAAATGGATACTCCTTCTCTCCCCATGATGCCTCCTTCCCTACTACATCGCTAGACTGTTAAGTAAGGGCTAACCACTAGTTTATGCCATATATTCAGTCTAGCACTGGCAGGAGGAACAGAGTGGTAGGGTGCACAACTGTGTTTTACTGCAGTGATGCTGCAACATCACAGAGCCATAATTTCTGTGCGACACTGTGCCTGAATCTCAAACATCTCTGGTGACCGTTTGTAGTGAAACGTACCTCAGTGTTGCCAATTCTTGCAAGGCTCTGCTCAAATATGGCTATAAATACGCTATCAAACAGAAAAACCAGTAGTATCAAGAATTCTTTTCAGGCAGCCTTTGACATCACAGTATGTTACTGATGCAATGTTCCCAGGTACCTCAAAGAATCAAAAAGTTCAAAATGTTCCACTACTTTCCTCTCATTTTACACCTTCACTACCAACATATTGGATGTCCTGATTTCAAAATTGAGGCAATTCCTTTGTCTCAATTTGTAACCTAACCAGCACTATATGTGTTAATTAGTAACCCTAGTCATAGTAAACCACAAAATACATAAATTCCAAAAACACTCAGTGGAACTCTGATTTTCCATGCTGTGTGAAAAGCATCATGCAGAAAAAGAGCCTGTTTTAGCAAATTACAAGAAAAGAAAGATATTGGGAAAATGATATAACAGTACAAGTCAGGGGAAAAAAAATTACTGAAGCTTGAAGGTGCCTTCCATCACAAATTAAATACAGCACAAGGGTCAGTTATAAAAAAAGGAGAGGCGGGACATCAGGGAGAAACAGAAGAAAAAACTGTCATTCATTACAGAAAGAGGAAAGACATTATTTATCTCCAAAGTGTTAAATTGAACTTACTGCAAAATTGATCAGACCTCTCCAGACTTGGAAATACCCTACAGCAATTATTGATCAAGAGCTGTGAATGTGCTACAGACCGTGTTTATGAGCCATATGAAAAAAAAAAAGGGGAGGAGAAAAGAAGTAAAGTGTGTTTAAAACATATTTAACTTCAAAACACACTCAACTGCTGAGTTAATGATTCCATGAGTTATTGCAGTCATGTGTATGAGGATAGATTATCTTTGGGAAAACATACCTGGCTAGATTGAATGCATCATCGATCAAGCCTGCTCGATTACTGACAGAGATAACCTGTGAGGGGCAAGCACAAAAAAGGAACCATTTAGGGTGATGAAACAGTGAAGGTTTACCTATCAAAGCAGATTTTAGGGATGAGGAACTTACCTCATGGTTCCTTGTTAGCTGATTAATTAGCAGCCTCCAATTCCTAATATCATAATTAACTCTAAAGTAGCCAGTTTGGTTGATGTTCCCCAGCAACCAACTTGCCTCTTCCAAAGCAGGAATTCTGTGGTGTTCTGGAAACAAAGAACAACATGGGAAGGTGACTTTAAATAAAGGTGGTTTTAAATAAAAAAAAATGGGAAGAAATATCTCTTAAAATCTGTCCTTTCAATATCCACGAAGGCAGCAAAATTAATTCAAAGACTAATAAAAACATTGTGTTTTATTAATAATTTCCTTTATCTGTTCTGATGTAGAGAGACACCAGCTGACATTCCTATAGGGACCTTTTATCCACACAGAACTCCAACGGTTGGTTTTTTTTCTGGTAAATAGCATTTATATGAGAGGTATCCATTTTAAGTCTGGTACCCTGATTCTGGCCATAAAATAGCTTTCTACAACCATAACTCCAATAAGTCAATGGATGTGCTACAGAGAGAAGACTAAACCTGTGATTAAAAAAAAATAAATTCTTAAGTGTATCTGCATGTAGTCAATGAAGCTTTTATACTGGATTTTAAATTAAAGTATTTCCAGTTGTACAGCTTCTAGCTATTAAGCACTAAGAGGCTCTCCTGTAGAGCTAGACCAATTAATCTTATATCAACCTGTTCTTCCTCTTTCCTCTCTTTTTAGGTAATCACTTTGGGACTGAAAGTCTAAATTTATTCCAGTATTTGTACAGTCAGGCAGTCCACAACTATTTGCAGGACGAGGGATTTCAACAGCAAAAATACTCTGAACTCAGAACACACGCTTCATTCACTACAGAAAGAATCATTATGGAATGAAGCCTCAGGCTTCAGTGTCTCTTGAAGAAGCCTTCAATCTAGTAATCATTCTGACAAAGTTGATCATGAACCAGAACTCACTAAGAATTCAGCAACAACTTTTTGTACTGTAACAAAATCAGGTTGTACACTCTTGACAAAAGGAACTGTCTTCTCATGCATTTTTAAAAATAAATTCAAAAATACATAAAATTTGCTTTAAGTGTCATTCCATCAGGGAATTGTTTTGTGTGCATGAATTCCCTGAAAGTAACAAATGGGAACAAAAGTTAATACGGTTTTAACAACTGACACATACTATCTAGTACCTAGACTTACTAAAGACATTGATTTTTTTCAGCCTTTCTTATAAAAAAGTAATTCTGAGGAAATAATAGACAGCTAGGACTACAGATAAAAGTTACGCTTCTCCCATGACTAAATATCTCTAGCAAACACACAAATAACTATCATTTAAGATGCAAAAAGTACAAAGAGCAGCAAGACTCCAATCCTAAGAACACCTAATTATAACTTTAAATTTATGGAGTTGCATTATGCACAGAAATTCAGATAAAAAGCTGCTAGATTACAAAAAGAAAGTCCTCTTCTCCCTGAGATAGTTTTGACATCATTAAAATATCTTAAAAATATACTTTTTAGAAATATTAAGTCCAGAATAACTCAGTTGTTGCCTATTCAATAGAATTGTTACTGCTCTTTTAGGGTTTGTCTAACTGACTTGCACCAGTTCAATTGAATTATTCAGATATAAACAACTGAGGAAAAAAAAATACAGATCCCTGGTTTTAGTTAAACTATTGATTAAATTCACTTAGTTATATGTGATAAATTGTCAAGCAGACATACTCTTTAGGAGTCAACATATCCTGCAGAAATGAGACTAAGTGAGAAAACCAGAATTAAGTTCTACAGCTCTATGGCTCTCCAGGTATTCATACCGTCAAAGCACCTACGCTGGTTTTGCCACACAATCTGATCTGGAACAAGTTTTTAACACCAGGTGTCCTTCCTTTCCACAGGGAAGCCACAGTGTCTGTTAAACACTGGGCTCAGTCCCAAGCAAAATCTCTTTGGCTGCTACGTTGAAGTTACTCCTCTGTTTAAATACTTTGTTCACTGGACCTGAAGTCAGAATCATCCAGTTGCTTCAGCCTATTTACAGAAGACTTGAATCCTGGTTCTTGGGTAAATCAGTGAATCTTACACAAAGAAGATATTACTGTGGAAATATGGTAAAAGATCATAACAATTTACAGTACAGTGATAAAGGCTTAGAACAGATTTGGATCAAATATTTGCTGTAAACAGGGAGAGAAGGAATTTGAATCTGGATCTACTCCATTCTATTTAGTCTCTCTATCACCCCTAAATCTCAGCTATGTTCCTTACCAACCTAGCAGGTTTCTTAAAGAGCAACAGCAAAAATACCCACATCTTTAACTAGGAGAGACTGCTGAGGGAAATGATGACTTTTAGAATTTCTGTGAGTCTTCAGGGGTGTACTGCCATCTGGGGTCAGGAGCAGGCTGCTCACGCCAGGCAGAAAATCCTACCACCTTAATGCAGTACTGCCTTCCACCCACGGTCTTCTGTCACAAACTAACCTTTAAATGCCACCATCTCTGAAAGTAGTTACTAGTAACTGGTTAATCCCTGCACCGCTATAATACCTAAAAGTGTACCAAATGGGCTATGAGTGCACATTAATCAATATCTGGGTAAATAAATGCATTAAATGGAAATTTTCAAATTCACATGTGATGAAAAAAATGATGTTTATTTCCTCTTGTTTGAGTATTTATATTAAATTTGGATCTCTGAAGCAAGGAAATGACTTGTGCTTTAATAGAGTACTGAATGATATTTGCCAGTCAAATACGAGTTCTAAATAACCTATTTCACAAGTAGCAGCTGTGCAACACCTCCAGCACATACTGCTTTAATGGAGAACAGTATCTCTTCAAACCTTGATAGCATTATTGCTGTTTTGGTCAGTTTAAGTCCAGCCATAACCCCTTGCTATTATTTTTCAATAAGACCACTTATGTGTTGACCTTCTCCTGAAATATAGGACAGGAATCTTTCATGCCTTTCCAGCTCATATAAGCAGGTGGTTATTTTAAGGGACTGCCTGATGCATGTGCTTCACATCGTTCTATATAATTTACTGGAATTTGATGTTTGAGTCTGTCTCTCATGTCTTCCTATAAAAGAAATTATTTCTTTCGGTGATTACAGCACTGAACATTTCTATACACCTAGGTAATTTCTTCACTTACCACAAACACGTTTATTAGTTTCCTGTTAAAAGTATTATAGTTAGGGAAAAGGTAGTAATTCAGTGTTAAACCCTAAATTAAACCATTCATGAATTTCCAAATAACAGCAAAGATTTCATTTGGGTAGAAATCTGTCTTTGATGGGAGTAGTTCACCATTTAAAATTCAATCTAAAATATAGAAAGTTGTATTTAAGATTAAAGGGAATTTTAATATTCTTCCATCAGAAAGTGTTCTTCCATGGTCATGTTTTGTCTGGATGCCTCAAAAAATAACACTGCTCTGAAATCTCCAATTTTGCCACACACATATAGGAAACATATAGGAGGAAATGGTTACATCTTATGACATTTCTTTTGAAGCAAGAAAATCAGTTAGGGTCTGATTCCCATTTTATCTGCTCTGGAAGTGTGAGACAGTCCTCCAGCTGGTGCTAATTGCATGTGGCTTGAAGTTCCGAGTTCTCCCAGCTCTCAAGCAACTTCCAACTTCATCAGAACAAGCAGGAATGATGGAAGCCTGCTCCTCCGCACGGCAACATGAGCACCTTGTGAAGGAGGTCTGAGTGAAGGGCACGCCTCTGCAACACACCACTTCAATGCTGACAGGAGTGTGGGCTAAACACAGTTCTACTACTGTTTCAAGTGTTCAGACTCACAGTTGTTATTTTAACTCTTCACTTTAAACAACCTCTAGCATACCAGGAAATTGATTTAAGCTGGTAGAATCCCTGCTGGGAGAACTGAGTCCATAACTATCTCTAGCATGTAACCAGACGCAGCCAGGATGAGTAGAAAGCAGCAAACCAAGCATCCTACATTCAGCAGCTCTCACAAGACTGGACAGCTGCCTCTTCTTACCCCTTACAGATGAAAATACTAATTGGCATCCTACAATACCTTGATGAGGTCACAGATACGGTAGCAAAGAGGATGCAAAAATCAGTTATCCTCTGTCCTGTCCTTCTGGATTACATGAAGGAAGAGATTTCCATCAGCAAATAAGCATCCCTGGTGAACTCTAGTGTGAGGCAAGGGGTGTACTCCCCTGCAAAACTGTTATTTACACTACCACAAAAAAGGAGTATTTCTTGATGGCAATATATGTAGCTATTTCAAAACTGCTGCGGTTTCATTTCTCTCAGATAACACAGAGACAAGATAAAATTGATATGCCAAGATATCATAATGGTAGCCATTAACTTGGAGCCTCTTCATTATTGGCAGCTGAAATGAGGTAAGTGATCAGTATTACAATAATAGACAATAGACAGCTATTCAATATCTCCTATCCACTCTTCAGGTTAAGCTGGAAGCTTCTTTAGCACAACATTTTAGTCAACAAAATGGAAACACCTGCTCCTTCCTGAAGAGGGTATGGAAACCACCCTCATGAACAGCATTTCCTCCAAATTTGATTTCAGTATCCATATTCAATTACACTCACTTGAAGAACAATCTGACCACTCCCAATCTTCCAAATATCCTCTGGAGTAGTTTGTTTTACCTCCAGCTTGCAGAGTTGTTCCCAGACTACTCACTGGGACAACACTGAAACTGTGTCCTCTGCACAACAGAGAGTCTTCAGGATTCTTCCCATTCACAAGAATCAATCCTGGAAACCATCCTTTCCAGTCTCAGAATCCCTTCCACATCCCCATGAAACAAACATTCCAGCTGCAGAAAATCTCCGAGAGTATCACAAAATCATCTATACCAGCCCCAATACATAACAGCATGTACAATGATCCATACATTGAGTACATCCAAGGATGCTCTTACTGACTTTTTATGTTAAGGAATTCTCCAGCTGAGCTAGACAGCAATAAGTAGAATCAAGAGGACATCCTTGCTGTAGTCATAAGTTTACAGTCTCATTTCCAATGAGGCACAGCAAGTGAGTGAGTGAGTGAGAAAGTAATGAGGAAGGACAAGGATAATGACAATAGATCACAGTGGCATTGATTTGCCACACAGGAAACTGATGACTCAGAAAGGTTCCTCTTTATTTTCTATATAGCAGCCACCCCAAAATCATTGCTCACATTGGCCATCATTAATTTGTTGATTTCTTGAAGGCATTCCAATAGGAGCAGTAGGTCTTAAAAGAGTGGGTAGTGGTTTTATGCACTTGTTCCTCCACAACATTCTGCAAGTAAAAGGCAATGAGGAAGCAACTGTGCAGATAATAGTGATACACTGAAGTTTCAAGGCAGGAGTGAAGGGAAAGAGGCATGCATGTACAACCTAATGAGATGAGATGAGGAGATGAGATGATCAACTCTCTCTGAAGTCAGTGGGAATCTTTCTATTAACTTCAATGAGAGTTCAATCAAGCCCTGAAGGACAAAAGTAGAGCAGGTCATTAAAGCAGACTGTGAAAGTGCAAACAGGTTTTGAAGTAGTCCGGAGGCGTTAATATTAAAAAGTACGGCCAATGTGGTATATTTCTGCAAAGTGAGGCAGTACCTGTATGCTCTGACTAGAGTATGTTCCTCAGGTATGAAAAGCACCTTGGTCCCAGGCACATTCTAGATCATTCCAGATCTAGATATGAGCATAAAACATGTTACATTCTGATAGGCTGCAGATGCTCAGGGAAAAGAAACACATACCTTTGACCACTAAAAAGTTGGGATACTCAGATTTCTACTGATCATGCACCATTCATTTCTAGTCCTGCTGGCTGCTAAGCTCTACGTGATTATTATCTTTTAGTGACTTATAAAAGAGAAAAAAATTAAAAACCACAGGCTTATACAGGTTTGACTCTTTCCTCTCTCCAGTTAAATTTATATCAGAGGGAAATCTCTATACTCTTCTAATTTTACAAGAAGGGGTCAGTTCTCCTTCTACAGCCCATGTGTCAAGGGGATGCATGGGTCCTTCTTTTCCCCATATAATTATTCCATTCAAGTCTCCACCTTTCTTCCCTCACTCTCTTCAATTCCAGTTCAAAACTCTCATCTGATGTAGCATGAGCTGCTAAGGAAATAGAGAAATATTTCATTAAATTTCTATGGCGAGCTCCCTTTATTAGGTGATAAAAACCCACTAGTATCTAGCCCTAGCTGTCCTCAGTACAATAACTGTTATGATCACATAGGAACTAAGGAAGGAGAAAATAAGCAGTAAGGAGAATAACACACTTTTGAAGTCCAACATCTGGTATCTAATAGAGAGAAGAAATACTTAGAAACTTTGAAATGACAACAAACATTTCTTAGCCTTGTTTCAGACTATGGACCAGAGTTTAAAATGCCAGAATTCTAAATACTTTGCATTTATTAAGTAATACTCATCAGATGCTTTGCTATAAAAATATTACATTTAACTTTCACCAATCAATAAAGTGCATTGCATTCATCAATTCTTTGATATGTGTTGCTAAATATAAAATACTTAGCACCTAGGTATACATTTCTAGGTAAAAGCTTTTCATCATACTGTCTAACTTCTGCGATAATTATAAATCTTGCTTGTTGCTCGTCCTTCATTCCTCCTCCCTCCCTTCCCAACTCTCTTTTTTTAAAATTCATTTCAAGTAGCTAAAACTGGGTGCAGAGCAACTAAACAATTATCTAGGATCAATTCCAAAGAAACAGTTGAGGAAAACACAAGTATGCTTTATGAGATTCCACTGGGAGGAAAGTTTATTTTTACCTGATTTGTTAGACACCCATATAATTGCCTCTGATGAGATGTGGCTCGTATTTCCTACTGCAATTGTTAATGGAATCTGCCACAAGTAGCTGCAAGACAAAGGAGGGGGAATCTAAGAACAAAAATACTGAACTGATTCTTCTCACAGCAATCAGGGATCATGTCAAAGAAATCAAAACACAATTTCAGTAGCAGTGTAAAGATGTGGATTCTAACAAGTTACTTTGATTTCAAAATGCATTTGCTATTAGCAATAAAACAATGAAAAAGTCATTCATCTTAAAAAAACCTAAATTATATTTTACATTTTTCACACACTATCATCATATGAGGACTGTTTTTGTAAGGCTTTCCTAATTTAACAAAATGATTCACAAAAGAGGAAATAATGATTTCCCACAGAAAGAACACATTTTTACCTTTACTCAGAAAAAGAGAACCTTCAGGTAAAACATGCTTTGATTTACAGGGACTCCAAATTTTAAAAATAACATACTCTTCTAGTAACTTCTTAAAAAGCTATGATAAGCTTTCATAGCTGCTGGTTTATAAAAACAAAATGAATGGGATGGGTTTCCACTTTTTTGCACCATTTATTATCACTTACGTGTATGAAAACTGGACAAAAGGTGCTACATATGGTTTTGGGGATAAGCTGCTGTAATCAGACCCCAACTTCCTTATAGGGTATCACAAATTGTTTCTCATTTGGAACAAAGATTGTAATTTACCTAACACTTTTATATAACATCTTTAACTCAGTAAACACAAATTGACTGTATGAAGTCAGCCTTTTGGGGTAGAGATGGAAAGGATGAATTCCTGTGTGTCCTCATCATCACTTCTATTCCTGAACTCTCAAAAGTATCATTTCACCGGCCAGCGAAAGAACAGACCTTTCCTTCACACGCCTGCTATGTCATTTTGTACACTAGTCAAAGGGAAGCACTCAGTAATGGTACAGGTAGTACCTTTGTCTAGGGAGTATGTGTACATTGAAGCAAGGCAGCATGGCAAGAGAATGGCCCCAACCCAGATATCACCATACCCTACCACTTTGATACCAAGTAAGTGTATAATTTTAGATGGACTGCATTAAAATGATGCAAGGATGAGTGTGGACAAGTTCTTGATGTCTACATCAGCTTCTCTCCTGCTAGTATACAGCATTGCAAAACTAGCCTACTAAAAAAAAAAAAATAGCTTTGCTCTTTTCCACTGACCCAGGAGCCTGCTCCTCTGAACTACAAACACCACTCCAAAGTGCCACAACTGCCATCGACATGTGCTGGCTTGCAAGGGCTGCCTCGCTGGCCTCACCTGGGGGCTGGGGGAGGGCGAGACCCCTGCCCTGCCAGCCCTGCTGCCACGCTCGGCTCCTGCCTCCCCAGCCAGTCGTAAAGAGCCTCCTGCACGTATAGGGGTTTGCGCTGCTCAGAACAGAACGGCATGTGTCAGGAAACACTTGCCCATACAGCAGTGATTCAGCAGAGAGGGGGAGATATTCAGAAAACTGTACAGCTGACAGAGCTATGAGTGACATTTGAAAGAAAACATGGCATTTATTGCCATATGGGAGAAGAAAAAAGGTCTCATGAATGTTGATATCATGACACATTGGGAAAATTATTAGATCTACTCTTGTACCAAAGACATGCCCCACACCAACACATGCTCTGGCAGACACTTTCTGGATAATTAAGCTGTGGCATTTGGTGATGCTACTGCCTTTATCAGTCTGCCCACTCCTTCTGCTGACATCACCACCCTCCACAGCACAGCCAGTAGAAAAGGATGTCCACTTGTGCATTAACTACTTAGTTCTCAGTCTGAGGTCTTCACACAAAGTTACCTTCATTCTTGGCTTAACTAATATTCTGGACTGTGAACTGGAGTAATGAGGTGGAAACAAGTATTGCGTCCTGCTGCTTCTGCTACAGTGGCAGTAACTTGTGGGTTCAGCAGGTACAGGCACTCAGGTAATGCTGCAAAGTGACACAGCAGAGAATGTTCGCTACTGTCTTAAGTACCTTACACCTTACTAGACACCCATCAGTGTTTTAAAGTCTGTCTAAAAAAACCTTCTAGGAAATAGAAGATCTTTAAAAACACATCCAGTTCTGAACACTCAGCTGTCCAGAATGAAAAAGGCACTGGCAAACTGTGATCGAGAAAAATGAGGCATAATTAAGCATAAAGCTTGTATATTATTTGAAAGAGCAGGAACTTCGGTATATGAAAAAAAAATGAAAGAACTGCATTTGCATGGTATTTTTATAACTCTTGAGATCAACTCCTACTGAAAAAGTTAAACTGCAAAATAAAAGATACTGAGATCTGCCTACATAGCTGATTTAAACGCATATACACATACACAAGTATTCGTGTATGAAGATATACACAGACATCTGTTATTTTTAGGAGGAACTTCATAGAAAGATATTCTGTACATTGCAGTATCTATACAGAGAAGAATTTTATATTACCTTATATTAATATTTTATGTTGCCTCTAATTCATGTAAATGCTATTGAAATAAGGACAGATCTTTCTCTGAAAGGTAGTCTAGCTGTGGAACAGGAATCACATAAGCTACCAATCCTCAGAAAACCTGCGTGGATTTAGTTGGGAAGATTAGTACTGGTAGATTTTTTATCTCCCCAAGATTTCATTCTTGGTGAAACTTCTGTCACTGTTGCAGAAGTAGCTGTGGCTTTTTTAGATATATGTGAGGGAGATTTATTTGGCTTATCTTTTAAGAATTTTTGTTAGAATTACTTCTATATGCCATCTCTGCATGGTCTGTAAGGACTACGTTCTCCAGGTATGACTAGGAAGAATTAAACTCTTTCTGCACTTTTCTCTCACACTCTTCTACTTTACAGAGAAAAGAGAAGGAAAGGGGCCCACTTGCTTGTTTTCCTCCTGCTTTGTCTGGAAGTAGAGCATATCTTTTCTTTATTCTTTATATGTTGGTACCACCACAATGCTATCTGTACGTATTTGGCTGGGAAAAGCATCCTGTTGCACCTGGCCATCTGCTGCCTGCTGTGACGAACCAGTTCCAGTGAAAATAAGCATCTAGCCTTGAGGGCCCAGTGACTAGGGCAGCAGTACTTGAAACAACACATTTGGTCCTCCCACCCTCAAGAATATGTCTTCAGGAATCGTATGCCTGTTGAGGTAGTACACTCAGCCCCTGGGTGAAATGGAGCTAACAAACTGTGTGTGAAATCTGCCTGAGATGCTGCTGAGCTTTAGAGGGATCTGCACACAATGTCTGGCTGGATACAAACACGATCACCTTAACAGGGAGCTAAAGGCAGACCACTTAATTGTGCGGAAACTAAGGGCTACTCCAGGTTTATATTTCTTAACTGAAATCTTCCCTCTTATCCAAGTACTGGTTATTTTTTTTTGGCATCTTTCATGAGTAACCTGGACCCCCAAAAATACATAAAGAACAGTTAAAATTACAAGAGCCTAGGTATATCTAGATATAGCAGACGTCTGTTAGTAGTCTTTGATTGTATACTTAGCTAGGAAATCAAGAGAGAGCCATGACAAGGTAGAAGACCAGAACAATGTACAGACTTTAGAAAAAAAATTACTCTTTTAGCACATCTAACAACAGAATAAGTGACAAAATTAAAATGCTATGCACAAAAGCAAATTAAGTGAACTGCCTCTTAGCAGGATATAATAAGCATAATTATTTTCAAGTGTAGCAGCAATCATAGAATTATTTAGGTGGGAAGAGATCTTAGGAGATACAGCCCTCTGCTCAAATGTGCTAACAGCATAGGAAAACAGAGTTTCATTGTAGGTAGAACATGAGATCAGAGCAGGATACATGGGCTGTACATTTAGTGGCATCACACGAAGTCAATCAAGTCAAATGTGGCAAATGATGTGCCATCTGCTTTTTTCCCTAATCCCTGACATGCAAAGCATCTACAGAACTACTTTCAGAAAAGCTGAACACCAAAAGCTGTAGGTACCTTCAAACAGCTTACTAGGCTGAGAAATGAAATTGTGATTTGTCTAAATTATCCCAGGCTGGAAAAACAGAAATAACGTACCCATCACTTTTCTGTGACTCAGTTTCTCTCTCTGGACTAAATTCAGTTGTGCGAGGCTGTGTCAAATGAGCTGCCATGGGGTACTTGAAATATCTGCCATGGGCCATAAGATGGTGAAGCACCTACAGATAGCTCCTGTCTGAGTATTGGCAGCATAAGGTCAAGTAAGATACCTGAGGACACCTCCAATGGCACCAGTTACCTGTGCAAGCAACTAAATGGGCCTCTCCAACTCGACATTGACAATGATACCTTCCACAATTAAACAAGAGTTTCCCAAGAAAACTTTTGCATTTCTAACTGTAAAAGGCAAATTTTCAAAACCAAGCTGCCTGTAAGAAAGAAAAGGCTTCCACACAGATTTTCAAATACAGTATTTAAATTAAGCACAGCTGAAATATATTATAACTACTGTTTTAAAGAAAAACTTCCTGTTTGCTGATTCAAAATGAATTTCAGCTGGAAATAAAGTTAACTGAAGGGAGAAGTTAAAATGAGTGAAACCAAAATGTAAAGTACTGAAATTACAGAATTGAAATGAAATTTCTAAACCAATTTTTCCCCAATTTTTGCTTTGATTTTTACCCTGATTCAATACAAGGAAATGTTTTGATAAGTTGAAAATTTCTGTGGGATGGGAATCCATTTCTTGATCATCTGTAACACTAATCTTTGTAAAGTATTTTGAGACCATAACAATCTCAAAGGATATGATTAAACCCATTTAACACAGAGATAAAGTAAGGAATAAAAATAATTTAAGAGTAAAATGGATAAAAAGAAAATCCAAGAGTAAAACTGACTGGTTAAAACACCTGCCTCCTTGTTTTAACCACCAGAACTTAATATCCAAAATCCCAACTGTCTCTTCAGTTAAAAAAAAAAAATCTGGTACATCCAGAGTGGCTGAAGTTGAGCAATAAGGATCAAGGACTCCTTGCCATTAGTTTCCCATTCTCAGCTCTCCAGGTGGAGAATGCTGAAATTTCATGTACACAAAGACACATGCTTGGGTGAGCAGCACTGAGACTGAGGAGGGGACACCTTCCCAGTGTGGCCCTTGCCAACTGTGACAGTTCCTTGATTAGGTTAGGATGCTGACAGGAGTACTTCTCACCAAGGGAATATGTGAGCCATCTGCATGACCTCATGTTGGGATTTCAGAGACAAAAGAACATGAAAGCAAAGTAATGAGAAAATGTTACCTCTGGAAAGCAAGTGAGTCTTACAGAACAAAATGAAAACTAAGAATTAAAGATTTTTATTTTTACTTCAAGTGGCTGATCTGCAGAGATATATACAAATCGTGGCCAGTGAAAGAAGCATTTAGCTGCAAAAGTTTCTGGTTAATAACTTCAAAGCCTATTAGAAAATAAAAGGCACAGGAAGTTGGTAATGTGAACTAACTAAAGGATAGTGTAAAGTTTGGACATTTGGCATAGCAGGAAGAGAGTGGAGATCTCTCATTTCCTCTCCTTGCCAAGACAACTGCAATTTATGACAATCAGGCAAAAGACAGCTTTTGTCTTCAGTGAGTTCTAAATATTATATAGTGGAAGGTTCAGAGATAAATGGTTAACAGAAAAACTGAAAGTGTATTCAACTTACCTAAAAAATTACAAGCAAGTAACAGCACCACAGCTTTAGAGCTTCCTACTACATAAAGAGATTATACATGAAACAGAATTCAGCAGTACCAGGATAAAATTTTGTAAGCCACATTTTCTAGAGAGATGGTGTTGGGAAAGATAATTGAAAGGCATCATAGAGATTTTCCCAGGTTATTATATAGGATAGTATCTCATTCAATAAAGACTGTTTCAGGTTCCAGGGGAAGCTCATGTGCACATCACAGGAAATCACATACTTTTATTAAGTGTGATTCTACAGAGTGTTAGTTCTGTTTAATGGATAAGGAGCAGATGATACATTCATGTTGTGAACATCATTCTCACAAGACTGAGGAACATAGATATTTCATTAGATTTAATACGTGCCAGTAAAGCCATTGTATGCTGTGCCCAGAGGCACAACACAACAGAAGATGTTATTCCTGCTCTCACAAGTATTACACCTCCTACACTGCGCAGGGTGTCAAGGGATTCCTTGTACACTGTCAGCACAGAAGACGGCAGATAGGAAGGGAAGATTTCACTAACTTTGTAGTAAAGACAAATACAGGATGAGAACAGGATAAAGGAGAACAATTTGAAGTAACTGAGATCAACTGAGCACAGCTTGGAGGTATTCATTGGTCATCTGCACATGCCCAGTGTGATCTTAATTCCTTTGTTCTGAGTGAGAACAAGAAGTTTAGGGCAAGCAATAATAAGAAACAGGCAAAAAACACTGGTAAAGGCAACCGACTGAGTTGTATTCCCCTAAGTGGGATGACAAAGCAAACAGCAGATTTTTTAATCCAATAAGAACTTGCAATTAGCCAATTTGAATTCAGAAACGACAGCACTTAGATTTCATTAACCGGAGAAGGCCTGTTAGTGTCTGAATTGGACATGACTTTCGCAAGTCCTGCAGACAGAGAATTTCTGACTGCAGCACTGTGTGCAGTGAGGAAATAAAGAGAGAAGGACATGGTAAGTGTGCCACACCACATTATCTGTGGGATGCATATCAAGGGTTTGCTGGACTTGAGCAAAATAAAGAAAGGAAATGGTGATAAAGTTGGGATCCTGAGGTTCCAAAGGTTCTGCCCCTACCCAAGACTAACACACTGGCCAATAAGAAAAATGTAAGCTAAGGCAAAAAAAGGGACAGATAAGTTAATAACAGTGACTACATGACCTATTGGAAGAGAAAGATTGTGGAAGTGTTTGCTCCAAGATCATTCTGGACCATGCTGGGCATAGGAAATTCCAGTCCCTTTACAAAAGCAAGGTAAGAATATGGACTTTGGTGGACTCTGTGAATTAAAAACAGTGTTCCACCTTTGCATTCAGGGAGCTCTATCGGATTGTAATACAGATTGTACTTTTTTCATCCGTGAGTCCAGATAACGGAGTTAGGGTGGCATGTAATACACATGCAGTACTGTCTAAGCAGATAACAAAACTGCAACTGAGGCAGATGTTACTCAAAAAGTAATGCTCTTCATGTTACCATCTACACCCAACAGCATCAAAATTGAGCTTTTTTGCACCAGTTTCTTCTTTCTCACTAACGCCTCACCTATGGCAGAATTCAACTGTTTAGTCAGAGCAACCTACCAACCAAAATAACCCCATGGGGTCAGCTCTTGATAGGTGCTGCCAGGAAGAGAATGGCTTGACCACCTGAAAGGGCTCCACACCCGAAGTGTCAATTTTTGAAGAGGTTTGCAAGGTTTTAATAGAAGTGACCGTAACAGATGCCTTAGAGATGACCAGAAGTCAATTTGTGAAGCAGTCTTGCCTTTAACTACTAAGATTTATTTTTGTCTGAGGTTTTCAATGGCTCTGATTGGATGTGTAGTTGGGTCCACCTAAGATGTATTTCAGAGAGAAGCAAAATCTGGGGATTTGGAAGGTATTTGGAATTGTGGGCCCATTGTAATTCTGAATACAAATTATACTTAGCTGTGTACATGGAGGAAATTTTGGATAATCTTTATAGTTTGGAGAAATATTTAGAATTGTGTGAGAAATTGACTAGGAAGCTTATATTCTGGTCTTGAAAGATGGTAGCACTCCTGAGATGACTTGCTTCTTGGTAAGCCTCTGTATTTGCAGTTCTGCCTCAATACAGCTGCTGATTTTTAATATTTGTCTATTATGTATGCTTTCATTTAAAAACTCATTAAAAATGGCAATCATATTGGTATATTCTAAACTACAGGTTGATAGTTGCTTCTAAGAGCAACTATTTCTAGGATAGATCATGGATTGTTTGGGTTTTTTCTGTATATGGATCTAAATACAAAGAAATGAAGGGAAAAATATTTGCAATGCCAATACAGTATTGCTGGAATGTACTTTAGAGACATGTATTTTAATACAATCATTGACACTATATTTCATCTTTAGTCAGAATAGTGATTAACATGTTTAACAGAGATGCATTACAGATGCGGATTTTGTGGTTTTCCTTTACTCTGCCATAGTCATAACTCTTCCCGGATTTTACAAGAGTCTTTGGAATAATTTTCAGTAGTAAGTAAGTCCTAGAGCTGAAATACGGAAAACAATTTACATCCTTCAGGAGACTTATGCCAAATATAATGCCCTTACCAATGAGAGGAAACCGCAAAGTCCCAGACATAGGAAAAGGCTTCAGTGTTCTAACAGCAGCACTAGCGTGAAAGAGCCCACATGTGGCTCTGCACTGTGGGACTGCATTATGATGACAGCATCCATATTCTGTTAGGAAACAGCTGTATGTCTTCAGCCATTCCATATAAACCCCACTCCCCTTTGGTCTGACTGCTTTTTTAAGCGCAGACACAAGGTAATTTAAATGAGTTAATTTGAATTACATTATTCACTTTTAAAAGGAAAAAAAGTTGCATTGTCTGATAATAATATATTATCTGATTATAATTATCTGAGTGCTAAACCTTCTACAAAGTTGTGTAATTTTCGCTTAACACTTCATACCAAAATAAACTATAAATCGCAGTGGTTATAAATAATATGGGGCTCTCTAAAATTAACTCATTTCAGTGTTGGTCCTAGCAGAGCACCTTTCTAAATTTAGAAAAGTATTGATGGCAAAGAACAAATACAAATTCTTTGCAGTACATGCTTTCTCCTCCCTGCCTAACATTACCTTTTTACACTAAAACACAAAAAGACTTTGTTTTCAAAAGCAACAAGCAATTTTGGGTGCTACAGCAGAGATGGATAGACAGAAGCTGTGTTAAGTGTCTACTCTAACAGCTGCCTCTTTACCCTCCAATAAAGGCTCTTAATCTCTCTGGCATCCTCTGTTCCACCTTGCACCAGTGCAAAACATCCGTGCAGAACTGCACATGTTGCTGATCATGCAAACTTCATCTCTATGTTGTCATTTACATGACATCTGCTACAGAGGGGAGATCTGAGAATTCTCTGGGAGTGGAAAGATGTGCTATGGGCTGAGGAGGGACCCCCAGCCTAGTAGAAATAAAAGTAGCACTTTAGCTATGCCTAAAATCTTCCAGTATGTTCTCAGAGACTTAGTGCCAAGCATTTTTCAATGTATTCCAATGTTCAGTTCTGATTTTTCCTCAGAATATAGTGAATTTAAGCAAGATTAAAATATAACTCCTATGAAAGTTTCTCTTTCCTCAGTAAACTTCCCTAAGAGTCCCTCATCAAAGTACCTCCTCCATAAAATCTGAGACTCTACTATTGAATGTGAAGGCTCACATGTAGAGATCAGGAAAAAATAAAATCTGTTATCAGCAACTTAAGCAACCAAAAGGAAGAAGAGGCCACATGCTACTAGTTTCATTCTCTGATCTACAATGGGGAATCCACATTTCTGATTTTTACAAAGCCAACAAAATATGACATTTATCCACCTTCACCCCTCCCATTACCCTTGTCTTTGACAAATGCTCTTTGGGCTTTCCCCAATCTCCTCTTTACTTCACCAAAGCCCCCATCTTAACCACCTTCTCCATCTCCCTGGTTCTCCATATTTGCCTATTCCAGCTACACAACTTTAATGCTCCCAACTCCCGCTCATATTTGCACTCTGCCACTCGGCGTTCCCTTCTACCCCCCCAGCATGTTCAGCAGCTCCCCACCAGCACTGCTGGCCTGATTCTCCTCTTCGCCTCCCCATCTCACTCGGTACTGAAGCATAGTGCTGTCCTCAAGTACATGTTCCTTCCCTCATCATGAAATTGATTTAATTAATGTGAGCTAATTAACTAGTTTGGGTATCTAGCAATTCCTGCGAGTTACTATTAGCAAGTAAGATGAGGAAAGTGACACAGTCTGTAGTGATAATAAAACACAGCAGCAGCTTTTCCCTGTCAGCCCAACTTCTGCCAGGATGTGAGTGCTGCCACCGCACAGGAAGCAATGACACAATACACCAATTTTGTCTTCTTTAGCATTCTGCAAATTCCAACACTGAAAGTTGCCCATATCCTGCACACCAGAACATCCTGGAAGTCTGCCTAGTGAGAAGCATTTCTCGCAAATAAAAGCTGTGAAATAGTTTTGGAAATAAAGTGTTAAATTACGAATGGCATTTCTAAGATCTTTGCTAGCAGCAAAATCTTGCTGAAGAGACATCAGCACAGATATGCACAGGAGCAAATCTTAAGAGCACTTCCTATTCTGATTTAATAATAAAGCAACGATCGGAAGGGCCTCTAAAAAAATAACAAGGTAAGTCAAAAGACTGGAGACTTTCTAGTGGTTTCTACAGCAAAAAAAATCCTATTACAGCAGGCAGTGCAGAGCACAAATACTGGGCTGGCAAACATCAGCACCCAAGAGCAAAGGCACTCCTCCAGTCCGTGCCCAAGGCAGGCAGGCTTCATCCAGGTCACTCGCAGGAGCAGCTCTCCTGACTGCTTCTTCACAGGAGCTGCACTCTGCACAGCACTGTCCTCTCTCGGACTGCTGGGATTAAGGTCTGTCCCTATGCACATCGAAGGACAAAACCTACTGGTGTCATACAGCTGGCCTCCATGTGTGCATGTAAAGAGAAGGAGGTCTCCACACTTTCTCACTCTTCTGCAAGAATAAGTATTTTCAAATCTCTGCTTGACCAGCAAAAAAACCTAGTTAAAGCAATATCTGGCTGTGCTCACACACAGTTCTGTGGTCCACTAAGGACTGTTGATTTTTTAATCTTCTCCCTCATAATTCTATTTCTTCTGTGCCTAATACCAGTACCTTCCTCTCCCGGAGCCAATTCCCTTCATCATTACTATAGCTGATATAGAGGCACTCAGGTCAGTCAAGATGAACCAGGGTACCACATCCACTCCCTAGGCAGCAACATGAAAGTTGTTTCTAGTAGAAATGCTGATATAAGCATAATCTTCCAGGTATAGTAAAGATTAAAGGCATAACAAGAAAACACTCAGAGGATGGAAGATTAGAGGATACTTCCTAGAGACAGGGAGGTAAATGAGTACTTCTTTTTCTATTTATATTTTGTTAGCCCTTTTTCTTCAGCTCATGGAACAATATTTGTCCATAATATGGTCCTTTTTATTACATAATTGATACTACATATGCTACATTATTCCACAATTGCGCTAAGAAGATCTCAAAGATACTTATCAGCATTCCCCTTGTGCTTCTAACATTTTGGTTTGTGTTTAACCAGCCCCTCAGCTGATAAGTGGACAGAGTAAGTTCCCCATCACTGCTCAAGTGATAATGTCATACAAGTAAGTAAGAATACACTTGGCAATATCCAAACACAACTATGCTTTTATTATTCAAATAATTATCAGTAAAGGAACAAGAACAGACCTTTTTTTTCTGCAAAGCCTGAATAAATGAGCTTTGTGTAGGAAATTCAGAAGAGACTTGAAGGGAAATAGATTCTGCAGTTAATCATTCATGTCGCAGTGGAGTGACTGCTGAGTAGTTCTGCTGCCTGTTGTAAAGCCTTTCAGTTGCTGTAATTACTACAGGGTGTTAGACCCATGAGTCTGTACAGCTCTAGTTTTGCTGGTCATCTCCCTGGCTAGCGCCACTCGACTGAATTTTCCCTAGTTTATCTACATGGACAAAGGCACTGAGGATTACCACACTACAGCATGTATAAATACTCTGTCCATATTCCAATTTGTACCTCTTCCTTTTTTTCTCTTTCCTCACAGCTAGCTGTGTTCAATGCCTAGCAAGACATTTCCCTTTAGGATATTATCATGAACATGCAAAGATTAGCTGAGGAAACTGGATGCATGGTAAGAACACTGTACAAGTGAACATTACCTCAGCAACATGAACTTAATTATTTTGATAACATTGGGAAGGTTAATTCTCCACTTTTGAAGAGACCAGCTCCATATTTTTTAAAAAGGCAGAACTTAAACCCATAACTAGAAAACTTTGGTCTGCTCTTCAATACAGTATATAAAAGCTTTATGGATTTCATCAAAACTGATTAGTTTATTGTCTGGACCACAGATTATTTTTCATAAGATTTCTTGTCAAATCTGTGAGCCATTCTTGTAATGATGGATGAGACTGGTGCCTTAAAATCATCATTTTCTCTGTCAGCAGGGAAACCCACTGAACCCTGTCAGATGGAACATCACCTCTTCCCCTGTAGCCTTATAATGTAAGGGCATAATCTGTTCTCACAGGGGTATACAGGAGTCCAGGATTAAACCTACACATAACTAAAGGATAGTTATTCGGGGAAAGAATATGAATTATATAGTTATTACGGGAGCTTTAAACTTTTGCTTGGATAAGCTGAAATTGCTACTGAAAGATTGCACCAACCACAGGCTTCGACATTCAAATCAAAGCCGGTGATTTTGGCCCTTCCGAGGAATGGTGTTCCTAGAAACAGTCTCTGTCATTGTTAGTTTTATTCTCTCATAAAATGAGAACTATGGATCATGTGAAGGTCTAAGTGTCAAGTAAAATCTATGTTCAGTTTGCAAAGAAGTGAAACTGTATACCTTCTATAATTTCAGGCCAAATGTTAGAACTTTGCATGCCATACAGTGGATTCCATGCACACAAATAAATCACAGTTTATATATGTATGGCCCTTGAAGCACATTTTTGTGCAGTTATAGAGACAAGGAGTCCAACTGTACATGAGATGGGAGAATCAACTATATGTAATCATTCTCTTCTGTAATAGAATTAAAGACACTTATAGTAATGGACTAGGCAGAACTGGAAGTAAAGCACTGCCAAAGATATCAACAATTTTCAGTTTTACTGTTGATCTCTTAGAAAAATTTGCTTGCTGCTTCTATATTCCTCTATATGATTTCAGAGAGAAAAATTAAATATGCTGCTTCAAATTTCATTTTTAACAGTTAATTGCTGCATAAATACATAGCATGAAGAAAAGCACAGACATTTTATAAAACTAGAACAGTTCTGAAATTTTCCATTGCTTATTTACATTTCTTATGCAGCAGATACATCTGAAAGACCTACTCTGAAGTGACTCTTTCTAAAGTAAAGGCGAAGTTAAATTTGCCTAGAGAGGGTCTGAAGGAGAAGTTTAAACTCCTCATCACTTTGAAGGCAATAGAACTGACATTTATTGCTGTGCCATGCCAAACTACAGCCCCACCTCTGGATAACTAAAGACTATATGGCAGATGGATGCCTTAAGAGCCTTCCCTGGAGCCTTCCAGAGCATATCGCGTTGTCTGTTTAGATGATAAACTCCTGGAAAGGCCTGGACCTGTACATTTTTCTGTGTTTTGTGCCGCTCTGCTCTTTACAGTGTTTAAAATGATCATCACGATTAATCCATAGATAAACTACCCTAAGGAAGGCAATGTTGCCTACCCTGCAAGAGCATGGCCTCATATGTGGCATAAATACCATTTGCTCCCAGTTATTTACAGTGCCTATTATCGCTCCCCAGGGAGCCATGCGTCCAACAGCTAATTCATGGGTCACGCAGGAGAGACGAGCACCGACTTTATTGGACTGTGAATTAGGCCACTGATACCTAACGCCCCCAAAGCCTGCAGGCTAACGTTATATATGTGTGTATATTTATATACCTCTGTGCCTCTCACAACAGCTACCTGTGCTATTCAGCTCTGCTGAACATCAGTAAATCCTCGCCAACTTCCTGACCAAAGCCACCTGCGGAATCAGCCAGAACACTGCATTTTGCAGTAGTGCTGAGCATCTGTCAACCTGCTGCTTCCATCCTGGTTATCATCACCCCTTTGTATACTTCTAGAAAAACTGACTCCTTTGTATTGTATCATGTGAACTTCAGCTCTTGCAATGTTAAAAAGTAATCTATCATGAATTATAAAATGACATCACATTAATGTGATTTTCCCTGCTTACTGCTTTCACAAGAATTGAAGCAGTAGTGACTTTTCCAATTAAAAAAAATGCACAAAAAACCTGAAAAACATCTAGGTAATTGCTGGCAGAAAGGTTAAATGTATTTTCAGTATGCCAGTCTTGGTTTTGTACTTAATTTGATGGCATGAAAGGACATTTAATGACACAGAGTCACTCTGCATATCAAGCCACATGTGACTGTGGGCAGGGCACCAACGAATTACATGGTCATTGTTATAACACTCTAGACAACAATTTATAACTAAACCATAGGACTTTAATATAAATTGGTGGATGATTTTTGAAAGGTGAATGGCAGATAAATTTCACCTTTTGCTAAATGTAAACAATTCGCGTTCTTTGGTGTTTATGTAACATGACTTTC